>WNGS01096607.1:0-15227 GCA_020271785.1 Procambarus virginalis
AGAGCGACGGTGCTTATATTAACGTAAATTGTCTTGCTGAAGCCACGGGATCGGTCGATCTTTTGCAACGTTTGCAAGATTAGAGGGGCAGTAATATTGGTATACCTTGAGTTGTTGCAAAACCGTGTGTCATTACTGTGTGGGCATAGTAATTAACGAGTTGCAGTAGTCGCAACGTATGTGGGCGTTGCAATTATGTTGTTTTGCATGCCATTATATGTGTGACCTATGTAACCTTAGGGTTACTTTGTTTCTTTAAGTTGTGTTGAGGACTAAGGATTCAGTGAGTTAATTAGGGGTAATTAACTGTATAAGGGGGTGCACATTGTTGTTGTTGAATGAGTGAGGGCTGTTATGGGAGAACAGTGTTGAACTTGAGCTTGTTGGAGTACGTTTCCGGTGCAATTAATTGTCCGTGTGACAACTAATTGACCACTCTAGCTAATTATGTAATTAGCATTCTCATCATGAATTCACGTAGTGGGAGAGGATCTGTCAGAGTCTGTCAGTGATAGTGCTAACGTCAGTTGCTCGAGACTAATTACCTTTCGGGGTTAGGGAAATTAGTGGCTCATGATAATTAGTGGAGTAATTAACGTCTGGAGTCTTGAGGACTCAGATGACTCGGTAAAGCGAGGTCATGGGGTTAGCATAATACGTTATATTAATCATATTCTGTCTGGTGACAGTGGATTAAGTTGCACTCATTGTTAATTAGTAATTAACTCCTCTTCCGTGAATTCACCGTGTTTGATGAGACCTGCTTAGGCAGTACGGAGTGAGACGTATTTATGTATGATTAATTATCGGTCCTGGTGACAGTTAATTAATTGCTCGAGGTTAATTAGGGTAATTAGCACTCATAGTAAAGTAATTAATGACACAGACTGTTGAGAAGCCACCCACTTGGGGTAGGCTTAGTTAACGTAACTCAATTGGGATGTAATTAGTGGTCCGTTTGACCTTAATTAAGAATTACTCACTGAATACTTGCAAGGAGTCAAGTGTGATGTAATTTAAGAGTTTGAGTTATTGTGACAAGATGACTTGTGTTAACGTAGAGTACTATCATGTTGTTGTCTAGCGTGAGACAATTGTTTGTGATAAAGTAGTACTTTGTTGCTGACTGCTGTGATCAGTCAATTTCCATCATTATTCACATAATCAATGTGGTAATTGATTAAGGCAATTTCTTTTGGTTATCGTCTAGTGACGAGGGTAAAGTAACTTAGGGATGAGTGGAGCTGTGTCCCAGAATCCCACCTTGCCTGACTTTGTTCACTTTAGTTGTGATAGGGGGAGTCACTGTTGGACTACCCGCCTAGTTACGGGGGTCTCTCCGGTTTGTAAGGAGGACCTTAAGCTTGTGATTAGAGTAGAGGGCCACCTGAAGCCGTGTCACTATTGATTGCTTGCTTGTGTCATCAGTGGATACTTCATTTGTTCAGTTAGTTCATGTTGTCAGCCCGAAGTGTCAGCAGGATGGAGCCTGCTATCATTTCTCGAGGGGCTGTTGAATAGCTGTGTTGCAAATGCCACTGGATGGACTTTAACGTAATTAAATCACTTGCTGTGGTGTAACTTAGTCTGTGATATTTTCTTTGATTTGCAATATTGCGTCGTCAGTGGGCACACCTGTGTTCAGGTTAGTTCAGTATGCAGCCACACAGCAAGGGATGCTAGTTAGCTGTTGGTTATAGTGCCACTGGATGGACATTAACGTAAATGTAAACTCGATAATGTAGTAGTCTAGTCTCTTGTTATTAATAAATTGTTTGTTTTCGTTAAACGGTCTTTGATGTCAACCTTCAACTATTCTGTGCCACACCCATGTTCTGATGTATTTGATACTGTTGCTTTGATCTTTGATATGACAGCTGTGCTCTTGGGAATTCGAATTCCAATTCATAGCACCACATCAAATATAAAATTTGATTGTGAGAACCCGTCGGTTACCCTTTATTGTTTTAACGTCATGTTTAACTAGGAGGAACCAGCGGCCTATGTGGACAGGTTTTCACCCCTGCTGGTGGAAGCCTGGCGGTTTGCTCCCGCTTCTCCTTTTTCTACTGGACTCATGCTTAACTGCCAAGAGCAGCCTTTAAACTTGTAGTCCACCTCCTAAGGGAGGTAGGCGTAGAGAAAAATCTCACATATATATAATATATATATATATACATATATATATATATATATATATTTATATGCGAAGAAGCCTGAATGGTCCCCAGGACTATATGCAACTGAAAACTCACACCCAGAAGTGACTCGAACCCATACTGCCAGGAGCAACGCAACTGGTATGTACAGGGACGCATTAATCTGCTTGACCATCACAACCGGACAGAAGTACATACAAACATATAAACGGAAATACAGGAAGCCAGAAATATTAATACACCAGAAAACAATAACACAATATCACTATATAAGCACTGATCACTTTTTTAAACTTAAATGGATAGATAGGTATGCACATAATGGTCTAACCAGGAAATTAGCTCCGTTGGAGTTTCCGGAGGGTCTGCTCCGGTGGTACTTCGGCCGTTTTGGCGCCGTCGTTAGTGTGCGGGTGAATGTGGTATCTTCGAGCCCACTTAAGGGTGTACGGACGAACATTCGCACCCTGGGCATGAGGCTCCGGGAGGATATTCCGTCCTCTGTGCGGCTGATGGGGTACACAGTTCGTGTGTTTTACGCCCGCCAGCCTCGGACGTGTTATCGTTGTGGCCTGTCGGGCCATCAGGCTGCTGGCTGTTCTGCGCCGGCCTCTGCGCCTGTGAACCTCTTCAGTGAGGAGGATTTTCCACCGCTTCCTGTGGAGGAGGTTTCTGTGGCTATGGACGATTCTCCGGCCGCGGATATGCCCCCTGTGTCGCCTGATGCGCCCCCTGTGGTGGTGACTTCTCCTCTGGAGGTTGTGTCCTCGCCTGGTGATCCTCCTGCTCCGCCCAGTGTCTCTGGGATTATTCGGCCGACACTCTGCTCGAATCCCCCGTCTTCCTCTGCTGCATCTGTCCGTGTCCCTGCACCCTCGACGTCTCTTCCGGATGTGCTGGGTGCTGGGGTGGTTCCGGCGCTTCCCCATGTGTCTGGCCTGGTGCCCCATGTGGTTGAGGATGCTGCAGTACTGCGGCGTGCATCGGTTCGCCCGGCTTGTATTGAGCGTGTGTCTGAGTCGGCCTCCGGGTCTGATGATGTGCGGCCCTTGCCTAAGCGTTCCCGGCTTTCGTCGTCTGCTTGGGAGGACGTTGGCGAATTCGACGCTTGTGAGTCTACAGGAGACTGCGGGGTGGCTACGGCTGCATTGCTTACTACGGTGGCGGTGGAGGTGCATTTGCCAGAGGATGCCTGTGACGGTCTTTCGGCCTCCACTTCCGATCTCGTGGCTGCGGTTCCTGCTTCGGGTGCATCGCCTGCCTCGGATGGCTCCGGTTCTTCGTGGGGGTGGTGCCCCTGCTGAGGTCCGTGGTGAACGGGGTGACCTTGTAATACTGTTGAAAAAGACTGCTCGCTCTGGAGATTCCGTGACTCCTGCCTCGGTCCCCGGTTCGGCGACTACAGTTACGCCGCCTCTTCCTTCTGCGGCCATCTCTTTAGGGTCTCTTGCGGTCTCGGTGAAGGCATTGCCTTCTCGTCGCTTGTCCCCTGCTCCTGTGCGTCCGGAGACGCGGCCGTCTCGTCAGCCCTCGTACGCTTCATCGTCTGCTACGTCGGAGGGCGTGGCTTGTGCTCCCCAGCCTCGTTATGCGACTTGCGCCTTTGAACTTCGGGAGTACCCGTTTCCGCCTGATCTGGAGATTCCAGAGTTTATGCCGGGACCGCGGCGGATGGGAGGTCGTCGCCCCACCGACCAGGAGTATATGATTTGGGAGGCCTACAAACACCGGTATCCTTGGTCGTCGTTCCCTGACAAGTATCTTTCTCCCGAGGAGTTGGCTTCGCATGACCCATGATTCCTTTATGTATTGTGGGTTGTGGGTTATTGACATTAGTGTGCATGGTTGTGTGGGGTGGGGTCGGGTGTGTGTGTGGGTGGGGAGGGTTTGTTTACCGGTCCATGCGTGCTCCGGTTTGTGGTTGTGGGTTTATGTTCTGTGAAGTGTGTGCAGTGTGCGTATGTGTCCGGTTCCTGTGTGAGTGTGTCTGGTGGTGGTTGGTATGTTTCCTTTATTATGTTTTATGGTTTACTTGGTTCAATAGTGTTGTTTGTGTGCTTGTTTGTGTAGTGCTGTGTGCCCTTCAGGCTTGTGGTTTTACTTTTATATTCCTGTCTTTTTATTTTTGTTATTATTCTTATTATTGTTTTTGTTTACGTTGGTGCTTCTCCGTGTGTGTTTACGGTGATGGTAGCCTTGTTCTGTTTTTTTTACTGTTATAAAATCACTTCTGTGTTGTCTTCATTATTGAAATTTTGTTTTTGTATTTATTGTTGACCTTTGTTTTTTATAATTTATTGTTGACCTTTGTTTTTTGGTAAATTTGTAGTATTGTGGTCGGCCCTTCAAGCCGGCGGTTTGTCTTGTGTTTCTGTAAGTATGTCATTTATGTTTTTTTTTGCATGTGTATGATTTCTTGTTCTGTCTGTGTTTTTTTGTTTTATTTTATTGTATTTATCAGCATGCTTGCATGTAAAATTCAAAAAAAAAAAAAAAACCTAGCAATTACAACCACACGGAAGGTTTGCTTGGCCTCTGGCACAAGCTGTACACTTACCTCAATCGTGAAGTGTTGAGAAAACTTCCACAAGCAGCTCAGAATGAACAAAGGAATGGTACACAGGCTTGGTTAGGTATCACTAGTTAACCACACAGTACCTAGGAAGGCGTTAACAATTAATAACATACACAATATTTAGTACATTAAATTATGGTAATTAATTCTCCCGGACACAGGCCCTCATTTTGTTATGACCCTTGACCTCTGGGTATGGTTCCTCTGTTTTGCAGATGTAAAAAAATATATAATAATACGGCCTTGCCTACTAAAAGTGTCTAGGGTAAAAAATTCATCTGCTTACTCAACAAAGCAATATACTTAAAGTAAGGGTAACAAAGAACATACAAACATATAAATGGAAATACAGGAAGCCAGAAATATTAATACACCAGAAAACAATAACACAATATCACTATATAAGCACTGATCACTTTTTTAAACTTAAATGGATAGATAGGTATGCACATAATTGTCTAACCAGGAAATTAGCTATGTTACTAAACAATAAACAAGTACCACAGACTTATCTCAACACATGTCCACGCCAGCCAGCTCCACCCACGCGACTGGCGTTGCTGGAGCATACACGGCATGGTGTCTACAAGTTACCAACTAAAACCCACATGAAACCTTTAGATACTCTGCTATCAGAGAGTAATACATAAGAATATAATTATAATTAACTTATATGCCTATAACACTGATAAGGTGTAAATAAGAAATTAAGTACGATCAATAAAGAGGAATAATTACAGGGGTGAATCAGTGACGCTAGCTTGATACACTGCACACATACTGGAACATCCCAATTATGGTCATCCCCCCATGAGACGCCACGGTCTCCCCCCACCTGAATGAACATGCAATAGCATTAACAAAATATTAAATACAGGCACACTACAGCATGCTACATTTAATTCAAACACAGACATACTGGAACACAACTGGATACAATGTTTAATTTAAATAACTGAGGAAAGAAATAATGGACATACATATTTATCATGATAATGATAGAATCAAATATATGGATTCGTAACATCCCTCCCCGTCCTTAAAGAAAAATGAAATTAACTGAAGGTTAATTTCATTTTTGACTACATAAGGATATAGCATTGAGTACTCCAACAACACAAAATCAATGTATAAAACAATCAACTTAATAAAACAAATGAAATAACCAAAAGGTAAAGACATCCTCATGTATAGAACAATTCACATTAGGGCACTGTAATGGGGAATCCCCTGGATAAGGCAGCAGCAATTACATTATGCCTCCCAGGGATACGTCTAATTACTTTGTTGAACTCTTGTAAAATCAAAGACCACCTTAGAATTCTTTGGTTCTTACATGTCATGGAGTTAACGAATGTCAGGGGATTATGATCTGTGTATGACAACTTGATTACTTGACAGGTATGTTTCAAACTTCTTAACTGCCAAAATTAAAAAAAAGAGCTTCCTTCTCTACAACAGAATAATTAGTTTGTGCCTAATCAAATTTACGAGAAAAATAGTATACAGGGTGCTCTAAATCATCTGGTCCTACCTGGAAAAGAACCGCACCTGCTCCTAGATCCGAAGCGTCTATGTGCATTATAAATGGCTTATCAATTTGTGGACTGGCTAATGCAGGTGACGTTGAGAGAATTCCTTTCAACTTCTGAAAAGAGTTCTGACACTCATATGTTCACTTGAACTTTACCTGCTTTCTAAGAAGATTAGTTATAGGTGCAGCCACAATTGAAAAATTCTTACAATATCTTCTATATTATGCACACATCCCAATAAACCTCTGCACAGATTTCTTGCTCGTTAGTGCTGGGTAATCCACGATTGCCTGGATCTTGTCGTGCAACGGGACTATCTTACCTTGTCCGACCTCATGACCTAAGTAAATTATTGTTCCCTTAGCCCAGCTACATTTATTTACATTTTCAGTTAGATTAGCATGTCGTAACACTGCAAACAATTGTTTCAAACTAGAAATATGGTGTTCCAAACACTTACTAAAAATCACAATATCATCTAAGTATGCTCTACAGTCTGGCACATCTTTTAGCAAAGAGTTCATCAACTTTTGAAAAGTTGCTGGGGCATTTCTTAGACCAAATGGCATCACATTTAAATTCAAATACTCCATCAGGGGTGATAAAAGCTGTCACTTCCCTAGCAAAGTTAGTAAGTGGTACCTGGAGATACCCCTTAGATAAGTCTAGTTTTGATATATATTTAGCATGACCAATCTGGTCAATGCATTCTTCTATCAGAGGTAGTGGGTATACATCAACTACAGTTACCTTGTTTAACTTCCTATAGTCCACCACTAACCGCCATTTTCCATCTGGTTTTTCCACTAAACACGGTGAACTCCAAGAGATAGTTCGAATGAAATCATGGTGAAGAAGATAATCAACTTCCTCCTGGATGATACGTCGTTTCTCGGGGGTCACTCGATAAGGGTGTAACCGAATTAGAGTTACCTCTGTCAGTTGAACATCATGAGTAATGAGAGGTGTCTGAGTGGGGACCTCCCCAAACAAGTTGGAGAACGTCTTCAAAAGGTCCTGGAACTCTGCTCTCTGTTCATCCTGCAAATGACTCAACAATTCTTCCCCGGAACTGGAATTAGATAAAAGAGGATTACCATCTTTCCCTACAACCATTGTCTCCTCAAGGTTTACCGCCTCATTAACACAACAAGTCACAGTACTGGGCCCACAATAAGCCTTCAGACGATTCACATGGACAGTCATTGACTGACGGGTATGTTTGGGGTTACAGACCTTATAGGTAAGTTCACTAAGACGTTTTACCACTCGATAAGGTCCTCCAAATTTGTGTGACATAGAAGTTCCCATACGAGGGTTCAAGGCCATTACTAAGTCTCCTGATTCAAAAACTCTGAGTTTGGCAATGAACCGCTTATCATGCCGCTACAAAAACTACAAAACGTTTTAAAAGGTTTGGAACAAAAATTGCTCCTATTATCAGTTTGAATGATATGAGGCACACCGAATAATGAAAAAACCGTTTCAAGTACTTTATGAGTGAAGAAACCCTAATGTTACACAAGGCATATGGAACCTGAAGGTCATACATAGGATAGTACACATAAACATATTTCCTGATTTAGTTCGGGGTAATGAACCGACACAGTCCAACACCACATGTGTAAACGGCTCCTCTGGCACTACAATAGGGTGTATGGGTGTTCGTGGAAGTCTGGCTAGGTTTACCAACAGCTTGACATACAACACAATTGTGACAATATCTGACCACATCCTTTTTGAGTTTTGGCCAGTAGAAAAACTTACATATTATATGATACATATTGGAAATCCCTTGGTGACCTCCCATAAGGTCATCTTGGGCAGCTTGCCATACCTGCTCCCTATACTCCTTGGGTACGACGAGCTGGGTCCTAGATACACAATTATCTGATAAGGGAGTTACTGGTGGTCTCCATCGTCTCATCTAACATCGATCACTGAAGTAGCAACCCGTGCTCTCATCCAAGGTATCAATAGTGTCAGCTGCTTCTATATAACATTCAGTTAGACTGGGATCAGTACTCTGCAACTCACTCAAGGTCTGGGACTCAACAGCTGGAGCGAGCGGGCAAGGAACTGGTACCGGGGCCACCTCTTCCAGACCATCCTCTGAGTCAGAATAAATCAGGGCTTTGGCACCAGCCTCACTCTCGACATCCGCGTGAGCTAAGAATAAATCCTCAAGTTCCACCTCCACCTCCCTGTCAGAATGGGTCCTGGCCTCGAAAACATCCACCTTGGAACTCCCAGGATTTACCTCACCCTGCTTACCCATGGATCTGACCAAACACAGGCTGGATTGATGACACCATCATCCGCATCCGGTTGAGCCAGCACACAACTAGGGTTAGTAAACATGATTAGGCATTCTGTCCCACTAACTTGACACTTGTCAAAATCATTACCCACAATAACATCAACCCCAGGGATGGGTAACTGCTCACTAACTGCTTTCAGTCCACCAACCTGGTGTAATAGTTGACTTCAGGTGAATTTTAACTAATGGCCACGCTGGACATGACCTCCAATACCTTGCAATAATACTACTTCACCAGTGTCTTCTGTGCTAACATCAGCAAGGGCACGGTGAGAGATTAGAGATTGGGAAGCACCAGTGTCCCTCAATAACTGCAATGGCTTCCAGCTTTCACTTGTACAAAGTAAGGTACCCGAATATAGGTACGGGTTAAAGTTAGTCAGCGAATTGGGCATGACTGGAACAACATTAGAATTAATAGCTTTCAACCCCCGTCTCATAATCAGACCGGTAGGTCTCAACTCAGGGTGCAAGAAATAACAGGAATTAACCACATGACCTCTTCTCCTGCAATGCGTGCAATATCTGCCAGTGGTCGAAACTACCGAACCAACTGCAGGTTTAGACAATATATTATTTGAGGGTGACAATCCTGTCTGCTGTTTCTCAATCTTTGGCTTTACAGGAGAAGAGTTCAGGGGAGTAGATAAGTTAGCTGGTCTGGTCTGGAAAACATGAGATTTATGAACATGATAATTACTCTTAGAATTATAACTATTTGATTGTGCTCGAAAAGGCACCTTAGTGAGTAATTCGTGTTCGTCTGCTACCTTAGCTAGTTTCATAATGTCATTGGTCTGTTTATGTTCAGCTATAAATAAGGCTAATTTCTCTGGTAGACAACCTAAAATCTCCTGTCACTATGAGGTTTCTCAAAGTTTCAAAATCTGTAATGGAAAGTGCTTTTACACATCTATCAAAATGATTAATTTTACTCCTGCCAAATCAGAAATGATCTGATCATGTGCTCTCTTTATACCTCTAAATTTCTGTCTATGGGCCTGCTGGTATGCATTAAGATGCTCTGTTGGACAAATTTAAAGTCTAAAGAATTAGCGGCAGGAAGAGATGCAAAAATTTCCTGAGCTTTCCCCTTAAATTGTCCTTGCATGATGGCAACCCATTAATCCACAGGCCAATTTATACTGGCTGCTAACTTCTGGAAATGTAATATTTCTGGGTCCTCCTCATTGAATTGAGGTAAATCTACATTTTTCCTAAACTTTAAAGAACTATCAGTACTGTTTGTATGATTACTAGTGTCACCATATCCTGCTGCAATTCTCTGTTCCTGTAGTCTGTTATTATTTATTGCTATACTCCAATTATAGTATTGGAGTAATTATTGCTATACTTCCAATTACTGCCGCCTAACTTCCTCTAGTTACAACTGAGCTTCAATTCGTCTGCTCTGTGCTTCTAGTTCGGCTTGTTTTTGTTGGTTTTGAGCTTCATTCTCAAGTTGTCTTTGCTGGTTCTGAGCCTCAAGCATCTGCTGCTGAGTCTCCAACTCCAGCTGTTTTTGGCGATTCTGCATCTCCAACCTCAGTTTCTCTGCTTCTAACTTAGCCGTCACTAGCTTAGATTCCATCTCTAACTTTAGAATTGCCATCTGGTCACTTGACTCTTCTTTTAATTCCTCTAACCGCTCCTCGTCAAGTTTCTCCTCCACCAAGTGTGTGAAAATAACTCTTACTAACTCATCCTTTAACATTCTCCTGGAAACTGTCAGATTTAATTTTTCAGCCATGTACAACAACCAAGACTTCTTGAAGTCTTTAATTTTACCAAAATTTGGCAGTTCCACCAACACAGCAACTTGTTCCTTCATTGTCAGCTTAATTAACACAACTACCAATTACAACCACACGGAAGGTTTGCTTGGCCCCTGGCACAAGCTGTACACTTACCTCAATCGTGAAGTGTTGAGAAAACTTCCACAAGCAGCTCAGAATGAACAAAGGAATGGTACACAGGCTTGGTTAGGTATCACTAGTTAACCACACAGTACCTAGGAAGGCATTAACAATTAATAACATACACCACTATTTAGTACATTAAATTATGGTAATTAATTCTCCCGGACATAGGCCCTCATTTTGTTATGGCTCTTGACCTCTGGGTATGGCTCCTCTGTTTTGAAGTTGTAAAAAAATATATAATAATACGGCCTTGCCTACTAAAAGTGTCTAGGGTAAAAAATTCAACTGCTTACTCAACAAAGCAATATACTTAAAGTAAGGGTAACAAAGAACATACAAACATATAAACGGAAATACAGGCAGCCAGAAATATTTATACACCAGAAAACAATAACACAATATCATTATATAAACACTGATCACTATTTTAAAACTTAAATGGATAGATGGGTATGCACATAATTGTCTAACCAGGTAATTAGCTATGTTATTAAACAATAAACAAGTACCACAGACTTATCTCAACAACATGTCCACGCCAGCCAGCTCCACCCACGCGACTGGCGTTGCTGGAGCATACACGGCATGGTGTCTACAAGTTACCAACTAAAATCCACATGAAACCTCAAGATACTCTGCTATCAGAGAGTAATACTTAACAACATAATTATAACTAAACTTATATACCTATAACACTGCTAAGGTGTAAATGAGAAATTAAGTACGATCAATAAAGAGGAATAATTACAGGGTGAATCAGTGACGCTAGCTTGATACACTGCACACATACTGGAACATCCCAATATGGTCATCCCCCCATGAGACGCCACGGTCTCCCCCCACCGGAATGAACATGCAATAGCATTAACAAAATATTAAATACAGGCACACTACAGCATGCTACATTTAAGTCAAACACAGACATACTGGAACACAACTGGATACAATGTTTAATTTAAATAACTGAGGAAAGAAATAATGGACATACATATTTATCATGATAATGATAGAATCAAATATTTGGATTCGTAACAGACACGGGTGCACGCGCCTCTGCAAGCGGCAGCCATTACATCAAGATCACGTGGTCATACAACATTAGTTACTTTTTAATTACGCGTTTACGAAGATAGTCACGTCCCGCAATTAATCGTCCACAGTATTGAACTTCAGGGACTAGCAGACGTGATATTGGTAGGCCAAAGTGTTCTAACATGCCTAGGTTAAGTATACATTGGAGTTTGATGCATCATTCTATAATTTATTACTGTGGGTAGCCTGTCATTATAACATCCGCCGACCACAAACACAACGTTAGTTTCTTTCAACGTTATTCTCCAATTTCAGTGAATAATGGAATAATTTTCTAGCCTAGTCAAATGTTACCCAATTTTCCCTGATTACAGCGTGTAGGCGAGGGCGAACCAAGCATTCCTTCCTCCACCTACGATGTTCACCACTGGTGTTTCTTCCTTTATTTGGACGATGTGATCACGGCTACGAGTAGTGAAACGGTTTTAGTGAAGTCTTCTTACAGCTAAGCCTTAACTCTTATTTCGTAGAATATTTGACCATTACCATTATTATTTTTCATATGTACTTTCTTATGCATATAATATTCAAGAGGAGTAACCTAAATCAATAATTTACTGCTCAGTGCTTAATAAGTTTGCACCTATTATTTTCTATGATTGGATAACTTTTCATAGATTTGATCATTTATTATATTATGATCTTTTAGAATCTACATTCAACTTCGGATTCTATAATCTTTACTAACATCATTAATGAACTGGTGGCGAACCACACTAGTTCCTAGATATATATTATTATCTAGTAATACCCCCAATGTTGAAGATTGAGGATTTTAACTCTCAATTAATTATTATTACACTCTATTAATCATCTTCAAATAATTGCTAAATAATCTAACATACATAGGCACTGGTTCCACAGTTTCAGTCTTATAATCTCTTTACATCTTACAAGAGGGCTGCAGACGCAGTCGTTCTATGAAGTCCTGAGAGTGACGAAGGTGGGCAGGGGGAAAAGTGCCAAGGTAAGGCGTCAGATTTTTAGCAAGCCAGGAGGCAAGAGGATAGCTGACAGAGCCCCGTGAAGAAATGATAGGACGAAGAGGAACACCAGGTTTAGGAGCCTTAGGTAGACCATAGAAATAAGGAAGAGAAGGGCAGATGACACGGAAACGTTTAATGAAATCAAAGTCAGGAGGACAAAGACTAGAGAGCTGTCTCAGTTTGCGTTTAAAGGAAGTTTTGATACGATCCAAAGGGTTAGAAGTCAGAGGAGCATAAGTGCGAGAGTCAGAGAGCAAGACATCTGCTTTTCGGAGGTAGTCGTCACGGTCAAGGACAACCACCGAATTGCCTTTGTCGGAAGGAAGGATAAGAATAGAGTTGTTAGATTTTAGGGAGGCAAGGGCAAGCTGGAAGCGGCGAGGAATGTGGTGATTTTTAGAAAACAAGCTGTCAAGAACAGGGATAAGGGACCCCTCTTAAAAGCAGACAGGTCCGAAAGAGTACTAGAGTTAGAATTGACAAACCTGTCAAAGGAACTAATGAGGTCAATGCCACAGCATGGGCCAGGGGGAAGTAGCAAAAGACAAACCAAGGCCAAGAAGTTCTTGCAGGTATTTAGAAAGAGGGTAGGATGAAAGGTTGATAACACAGAGAGAGAGAGTATTTGGCCCAAGGACTGTTGGAGATCAGGCGAGAAGTGGTGGGAAGAGGAGACGTGAGTGGTCTCCTCAACTGGCCGTACACTGAATGACAGACTTAAAGAGTAGAATAGAAGTGTTAAGTCTGCAGACATTAACAATGCTCCCTTCTGTCATGAAAGGGATTCCAATCATCCTATCGATTGGTCTTCCTCCTAAATAATCTTTCCTGCCTCTACTCTACACAGACGTCGTCTTGTTGAATCAGCTCTAATACACAATATACCCAACATGAACTTGAGTCTTGGCTTTGTGGCTGTGGACTCTTCCCTTTCAAAGTATATACTTAAATGCTCTAATTTTTCTAACAAACGTTACCAAACATAAGATTACCCTTCCATTTATCTTTCTTTCTCGTTCCTTTTCTTTCTCTCTTCTCTCTTTTCAGTTCACTGTTTTCTTTACGTTCCCTTACTATCCTCTTCTTATTTCTTTTACTATCTCCTTCTCATTCGGTGGTTATAATAGGAGCTGTCTATTATACTGGTCAAACTAGTGCCCCCAGGAGGACAAACTAGTGCCCCCAGGAGGACAAACTAGTGCCCCCAGGAGGACAAACTAGTGCCCCCAGGAGGACAAACTAGTGCCCCCAGGAGGACAAACTAGTGCCCCAGGAGGACAAACTAGTGCCCCAGGAGGTCAAACTAGTGCCCCCAGGAGGTCAAACTAGTGCCCCCAGGAGGACAAACTAGTGCCCCCAGGAGGTCAAACTAGTGCCCCCAGGAGGACAAACTAGTGCCCCCAGGAGGACAAACTAGTGCCCCCAGGAGGTCAAACTAGTGCCCCCAGGAGGACAAACTAGTGCCCCCAGGAGGTCAAACTAGTGCCCCCAGGAGGACAAACTAGTGCCCCCAGGAGGTCAAACTAGTGCCCCCAGGAGGTCAAACTAGTGCCCCCAGGAGGACAAACTAGTGCCCCCAGGAGGTCAAACTAGTGCCCCCAGGAGGTCAAACTAGTGCCCCCAGGAGGTCAAACTAGTGCCCCCAGGAGGACAAACTAGTGCCCCCAGGAGGACAAACTAGTGCCCCCAGGAGGTCAAACTAGTGCCCCCAGGAGGACAAACTAGTGCCCCCAGGAGGTCAAACTAGTGCCCCCAGGAGGACAAACTAGTGCCCCCAGGAGGACAAACTAGTGCCCCCAGGAGGACAAACTAGTGCCCCCAGGAGGACAAACTAGTGCCCCCAGGAGGACAAACTAGTGCCCCCAGAGGGTAAAACTAGTACCTCTAGGAGGTCACACTACTGCACCAAGGAGTTCAAATTAGTGCTCCCAGGAGGTCAAGCTATATCCCAAAGGAGGTCAAACTAGTGCCACAGGAGGTCAAACTAGTGCCCCCAGGAGGTCAAACTAGTGCCCCCAGGAGGTCAAACTAGTGCCCCAGGAGGTCAAACTAGTGCCCCAGGAGGTCAAACTAGTGCCCCAGGAGGTCAAACTATTGCCTCCAGGAGGTCAAACTATTTCCACAGGAGGTCAAACTAGTGCCCCCAGGAGGTCAAACTAGTGCCGCCAGGAGGTCAAACTAGTGCCCCCAGGAGGTCAAACCAGTGCTGCAAGGAGGTCAAACTAGTGCCCCCAGGAGGTCAAACCAGTGCTGCCAGGAGGTCAAACTAGAGCCGCCAGAAGGTCAAACTAGTGCCCCTGTAGGTCAAACCAGTGCTACCAGGAGGTCAAACTAGTGTCCCCAGGAGGTCAAACTAGTGCCCCCAGGAGGTCAAACTAGTGCCCCCATGAGGTCAAACTAGTGCCGCCAGGAGGTCAAACTAGTGCCCCAGGAGGTCAAACTAGTGCCCCCATGAGGTCAAACTAGTGCCGCCAGGAGGTCAAACTAGTGCCCCCAGGAGGTCAAACTAGTGCCCCCAGGAGGTCAAACAATATCCCACAGAAGGTCAACTAGTACCCCAGGACGTCAAACAAATGCCCCAAGATGTCAAACTAGTGCCCCAAGAGGTCAAACTAGTGCCACAGGAGCTCAAAGTAGT
>WNGS01096612.1:6608-31983 GCA_020271785.1 Procambarus virginalis
TGTGCCAGGCTCCAGTGTGCCAGGCTCCCGTGTGCCAGGCTCCAGTGTGCCAGGCTCCAGTGTGCCAGGCTCCAGGGTGCCAGGCTCCAGTGTGCCAGGCTCCCGTGTGCCAGGCTCCAGTGTGCCAGGCTCCAGTGTGCCAGGCTCCAGTGTGCCAGCTCCAGGGTGCCAGGCTCCAGGTGCCAGGCTCCTTGTGCCAGGCTCCTGTGCCAGGCTCAGTGTGCCAGGCTCCATGGTGCCAGGCTCCAGTGTGCCAGGCTCCAGTGTGCCAGGCTCCAGGTTGCCAGGCTCCAGTGTGCCAGGCTCCAGTGTGCCAGGCTCCAGTGTGCCAGGCTCCAGTGTGCCAGGCTCCAGTGTGCCAGGCTCCAGTGTGCCAGGCTCCAGTGTGCCAGGCTCCAGTGTGCCAGCTCCAGTGTGCCAGGCTCCAGGGTGCCAGGCTCCATGTGCCAGGCTCCAGTGTGCCAGGCTCCAGTGTGCCAGGCTCCAGTGTGCCAGGCTCCAGTGTGCCAGGCTCCAGTGTGCCAGGCTCCGTGTGCCAGGCTCCCGTGTGCCAGGCTCCAGTGTGCCAGGCTCCAGTGTGCCAGGCTCCAGTGTGCCAGGCTCCAGTGTGCCAGGCTCCGGGTGCCAGGCTCCAGTGCGCCAGGCTCCATGGTGCCAGGCTCCAGTGTGCCAGGCTCCAGTGTGCCAGGCTCCAGTGTGCCAGGCTCCAGTGTGCCAGGCTCCAGTGTGCCAGGCTCCAGTGTGCCAGGCTCCAGTGTGCCAGGCTCCATGTGCCAGGCTCCAGTGTGCCAGGCTCCAGTGTGCCAGGCTCCAGTGTGCCAGGCTCCAGGTGCCAGGCTCCAGTGTGCCAGGCTCCAGTGTGCCAGGCTCCAGTGTGCCAGCTCCAGTGTGCCAGGCTCCAGTGTGCCAGGCTCCAGTGTGCCAGGCTCCGTGTGCCAGGCTCCAGTGTGCCAGGCTCCAGTGTGCCAGGCTCCCGTGTGCCAGGCTCCAGTGTGCCAGGCTCCAGTGTGCCAGGCTCCAGTGTGCCAGGCTCCAGTGTGCCAGGCTCCAGGTGCCAGGCTCCAGTGTGCCAGGCTCCAGTGTGCCAGGCTCCAGTGTGCCAGGCTCCAGTGTGCCAGGCTCCAGTGTGCCAGGCTCCAGTGTGCCAGGCTCCAGTGTGCCAGCTCCAGTGTGCCAGGCTCCAGTGTGCCAGGCTCCAGGTGCCAGGCTCCAGTGTGCCAGGCTCCAGTGTGCCAGGCTCCAGTGTGCCAGGCTCCAGTGTGCCAGGCTCCAGTGTGCCAGGCTCCAGTGTGCCAGGCTCCAGTGTGCCAGGCTCCAGTGTGCCAGGCTCCAGTGTGCCAGGCTCCAGTGTGCCAGGCTCCAGTGTGCCAGGCTCCAGTGTGCCAGGCTCCAGGTGCCAGGCTCCAGTGTGCCAGGCTCCAGTGTGCCAGGCTCCAGTGTGCCAGGCTCCAGTGCCAGGCTCCAGTGTGCCAGGCTCCAGTGTGCCAGGCTCCAGTGTGCCAGGCTCCAGTGTGCCAGGCTCCAGTGTGCCAGGCTCCAGTGTGCCAGGCTCCAGTGTGCCAGGCTCCAGTGTGCCAGGCTCCAGTGTGCCAGGCTCCAGTGTGCCAGGCTCCAGTGTGCCAGGCTCCAGTGTGCCAGGCTCCAGTGTGCCAGGCTCCAGTGTGCCAGGCTCCAGTGTGCCAGGCTCCAGTGTGCCAGGCTCCAGTGTGCCAGGCTCCAGTGTGCCAGGCTCCAGTGTGCCAGGCTCCAGTGTGCCAGGCTCCAGTGTGCCAGGCTCCAGTGTGCCAGGCTCCAGTGTGCCAGGCTCCAGTGTGCCAGGCTCCAGTGTGCCAGGCTCCAGTGTGCCAGGCTCCAGTGTGCCAGGCTCCAGTGTGCCAGGCTCCAGTGTGCCAGGCTCCAGTGTGCCAGGCTCCAGTGTGCCAGGCTCCAGTGTGCCAGGCTCCAGTGTGCCAGGCTCCAGTGTGCCAGGCTCCAGTGTGCCAGGCTCCAGTGTGCCAGGCTCCAGTGTGCCAGGCTCCAGTGTGCCAGGCTCCAGTGTGCCAGGCTCCAGTGTGCCAGGCTCCAGTGTGCCAGGCTCCAGTGTGCCAGGCTCCAGTGTGCCAGGCTCCAGTGTGCCAGGCTCCAGTGTGCCAGGCTCCAGTGTGCCAGGCTCCAGTGTGCCAGGCTCCAGTGTGCCAGGCTCCAGTGTGCCAGGCTCCAGTGTGCCAGGCTCCAGTGTGCCAGGCTCCAGGGTGCCAGGCTCCAGTGTGCCAGGCTCCAGTGTGCCAGGCTCCAGTGTGCCAGGCTCCAGTGTGCCAGGCTCCAGTGTGCCAGGCTCCAGTGTGCCAGGCTCCAGTGTGCCAGGCTCCAGTGTGCCAGGCTCCAGTGTGCCAGGCTCCAGTGTGCCAGGCTCCAGTGTGCCAGGCTCCAGTGTGCCAGGCTCCAGTGTGCCAGGCTCCAGTGTGCCAGGCTCCAGTGTGCCAGGCTCCAGTGTGCCAGGCTCCAGTGTGCCAGGCTCCAGTGTGCCAGGCTCCAGTGTGCCAGGCTCCAGTGTGCCAGGCTCCAGTGTGCCAGGCTCCAGTGTGCCAGGCTCCAGTGTGCCAGGCTCCAGTGTGCCAGGCTCCAGTGTGCCAGGCTCCAGTGTGCCAGGCTCCAGTGTGCCAGGCTCCAGTGTGCCAGGCTCCAGTGTGCCAGGCTCCAGTGTGCCAGGCTCCAGTGTGCCAGGCTCCAGTGTGCCAGGCTCCAGTGTGCCAGGCTCCAGTGTGCCAGGCTCCAGTGTGCCAGGCTCCAGTGTGCCAGGCTCCAGTGTGCCAGGCTCCAGTGTGCCAGGCTCCAGTGTGCCAGGCTCCAGTGTGCCAGGCTCCAGTGTGCCAGGCTCCAGTGTGCCAGGCTCCAGTGTGCCAGGCTCCAGTGTGCCAGGCTCCAGTGTGCCAGGCTCCAGTGTGCCAGGCTCCAGTGTGCCAGGCTCCAGTGTGCCAGGCTCCAGTGTGCCAGGCTCCAGTGTGCCAGGCTCCAGTGTGCCAGGCTCCAGTGTGCCAGGCTCCAGTGTGCCAGGCTCCAGTGTGCCAGGCTCCAGTGTGCCAGGCTCCAGTGTGCCAGGCTCCAGTGTGCCAGGCTCCAGTGTGCCAGGCTCCAGTGTGCCAGGCTCCAGTGTGCCAGGCTCCAGTGTGCCAGGCTCCAGTGTGCCAGGCTCCAGTGTGCCAGGCTCCAGTGTGCCAGGCTCCAGTGTGCCAGGCTCCAGTGTGCCAGGCTCCAGTGTGCCAGGCTCCAGTGTGCCAGGCTCCAGTGTGCCAGGCTCCAGTGTGCCAGGCTCCAGTGTGCCAGGCTCCAGTGTGCCAGGCTCCAGTGTGCCAGGCTCCAGTGTGCCAGGCTCCAGTGTGCCAGGCTCCAGTGTGCCAGGCTCCAGTGTGCCAGGCTCCAGTGTGCCAGGCTCCAGTGTGCCAGGCTCCAGTGTGCCAGGCTCCAGTGTGCCAGGCTCCAGTGTGCCAGGCTCCAGTGTGCCAGGCTCCAGTGTGCCAGGCTCCAGTGTGCCAGGCTCCAGTGTGCCAGGCTCCAGTGTGCCAGGCTCCAGTGTGCCAGGCTCCAGTGTGCCAGGCTCCAGTGTGCCAGGCTCCAGTGTGCCAGGCTCCAGTGTGCCAGGCTCCAGTGTGCCAGGCTCCAGTGTGCCAGGCTCCAGTGTGCCAGGCTCCAGTGTGCCAGGCTCCAGTGTGCCAGGCTCCAGTGTGCCAGGCTCCAGTGTGCCAGGCTCCAGTGTGCCAGGCTCCAGTGTGCCAGGCTCCAGTGTGCCAGGCTCCAGTGTGCCAGGCTCCAGTGTGCCAGGCTCCAGTGTGCCAGGCTCCAGTGTGCCAGGCTCCAGTGTGCCAGGCTCCAGTGTGCCAGGCTCCAGTGTGCCAGGCTCCAGTGTGCCAGGCTCCAGTGTGCCAGGCTCCAGTGTGCCAGGCTCCAGTGTGCCAGGCTCCAGTGTGCCAGGCTCCAGTGTGCCAGGCTCCAGTGTGCCAGGCTCCAGTGTGCCAGGCTCCAGTGTGCCAGGCTCCAGTGTGCCAGGCTCCAGTGTGCCAGGCTCCAGTGTGCCAGGCTCCAGTGTGCCAGGCTCCAGTGTGCCAGGCTCCAGTGTGCCAGGCTCCAGTGTGCCAGGCTCCAGTGTGCCAGGCTCCAGTGTGCCAGGCTCCAGTGTGCCAGGCTCCAGTGTGCCAGGCTCCAGTGTGCCAGGCTCCAGTGTGCCAGGCTCCAGTGTGCCAGGCTCCAGTGTGCCAGGCTCCAGTGTGCCAGGCTCCAGTGTGCCAGGCTCCAGTGTGCCAGGCTCCAGTGTGCCAGGCTCCAGTGTGCCAGGCTCCAGTGTGCCAGGCTCCAGTGTGCCAGGCTCCAGTGTGCCAGGCTCCAGTGTGCCAGGCTCCAGTGTGCCAGGCTCCAGTGTGCCAGGCTCCAGTGTGCCAGGCTCCAGTGTGCCAGGCTCCAGTGTGCCAGGCTCCAGTGTGCCAGGCTCCAGTGTGCCAGGCTCCAGTGTGCCAGGCTCCAGTGTGCCAGGCTCCAGTGTGCCAGGCTCCAGTGTGCCAGGCTCCAGTGTGCCAGGCTCCAGTGTGCCAGGCTCCAGTGTGCCAGGCTCCAGTGTGCCAGGCTCCAGTGTGCCAGGCTCCAGTGTGCCAGGCTCCAGTGTGCCAGGCTCCAGTGTGCCAGGCTCCAGTGTGCCAGGCTCCAGTGTGCCAGGCTCCAGTGTGCCAGGCTCCAGTGTGCCAGGCTCCAGTGTGCCAGGCTCCAGTGTGCCAGGCTCCAGTGTGCCAGGCTCCAGTGTGCCAGGCTCCAGTGTGCCAGGCTCCAGTGTGCCAGGCTCCAGTGTGCCAGGCTCCAGTGTGCCAGGCTCCAGTGTGCCAGGCTCCAGTGTGCCAGGCTCCAGTGTGCCAGGCTCCAGTGTGCCAGGCTCCAGTGTGCCAGGCTCCAGTGTGCCAGGCTCCAGTGTGCCAGGCTCCAGTGTGCCAGGCTCCAGTGTGCCAGGCTCCAGTGTGCCAGGCTCCAGTGTGCCAGGCTCCAGTGTGCCAGGCTCCAGTGTGCCAGGCTCCAGTGTGCCAGGCTCCAGTGTGCCAGGCTCCAGTGTGCCAGGCTCCAGTGTGCCAGGCTCCAGTGTGCCAGGCTCCAGTGTGCCAGGCTCCAGTGTGCCAGGCTCCAGTGTGCCAGGCTCCAGTGTGCCAGGCTCCAGTGTGCCAGGCTCCAGTGTGCCAGGCTCCAGTGTGCCAGGCTCCAGTGTGCCAGGCTCCAGTGTGCCAGGCTCCAGTGTGCCAGGCTCCAGTGTGCCAGGCTCCAGTGTGCCAGGCTCCAGTGTGCCAGGCTCCAGTGTGCCAGGCTCCAGTGTGCCAGGCTCCAGTGTGCCAGGCTCCAGTGTGCCAGGCTCCAGTGTGCCAGGCTCCAGTGTGCCAGGCTCCAGTGTGCCAGGCTCCAGTGTGCCAGGCTCCAGTGTGCCAGGCTCCAGTGTGCCAGGCTCCAGTGTGCCAGGCTCCAGTGTGCCAGGCTCCAGTGTGCCAGGCTCCAGTGTGCCAGGCTCCAGTGTGCCAGGCTCCAGTGTGCCAGGCTCCAGTGTGCCAGGCTCCAGTGTGCCAGGCTCCAGTGTGCCAGGCTCCAGTGTGCCAGGCTCCAGTGTGCCAGGCTCCAGTGTGCCAGGCTCCAGTGTGCCAGGCTCCAGTGTGCCAGGCTCCAGTGTGCCAGGCTCCAGTGTGCCAGGCTCCAGTGTGCCAGGCTCCAGTGTGCCAGGCTCCAGTGTGCCAGGCTCCAGTGTGCCAGGCTCCAGTGTGCCAGGCTCCAGTGTGCCAGGCTCCAGTGTGCCAGGCTCCAGTGTGCCAGGCTCCAGTGTGCCAGGCTCCAGTGTGCCAGGCTCCAGTGTGCCAGGCTCCAGTGTGCCAGGCTCCAGTGTGCCAGGCTCCAGTGTGCCAGGCTCCAGTGTGCCAGGCTCCAGTGTGCCAGGCTCCAGTGTGCCAGGCTCCAGTGTGCCAGGCTCCAGTGTGCCAGGCTCCAGTGTGCCAGGCTCCAGTGTGCCAGGCTCCAGTGTGCCAGGCTCCAGTGTGCCAGGCTCCAGTGTGCCAGGCTCCAGTGTGCCAGGCTCCAGTGTGCCAGGCTCCAGTGTGCCAGGCTCCAGTGTGCCAGGCTCCAGTGTGCCAGGCTCCAGTGTGCCAGGCTCCAGTGTGCCAGGCTCCAGTGTGCCAGGCTCCAGTGTGCCAGGCTCCAGTGTGCCAGGCTCCAGTGTGCCAGGCTCCAGTGTGCCAGGCTCCAGTGTGCCAGGCTCCAGTGTGCCAGGCTCCAGTGTGCCAGGCTCCAGTGTGCCAGGCTCCAGTGTGCCAGGCTCCAGTGTGCCAGGCTCCAGTGTGCCAGGCTCCAGTGTGCCAGGCTCCAGTGTGCCAGGCTCCAGTGTGCCAGGCTCCAGTGTGCCAGGCTCCAGTGTGCCAGGCTCCAGTGTGCCAGGCTCCAGTGTGCCAGGCTCCAGTGTGCCAGGCTCCAGTGTGCCAGGCTCCAGTGTGCCAGGCTCCAGTGTGCCAGGCTCCAGTGTGCCAGGCTCCAGTGTGCCAGGCTCCAGTGTGCCAGGCTCCAGTGTGCCAGGCTCCAGTGTGCCAGGCTCCAGTGTGCCAGGCTCCAGTGTGCCAGGCTCCAGTGTGCCAGGCTCCAGTGTGCCAGGCTCCAGTGTGCCAGGCTCCAGTGTGCCAGGCTCCAGTGTGCCAGGCTCCAGTGTGCCAGGCTCCAGTGTGCCAGGCTCCAGTGTGCCAGGCTCCAGTGTGCCAGGCTCCAGTGTGCCAGGCTCCAGTGTGCCAGGCTCCAGTGTGCCAGGCTCCAGTGTGCCAGGCTCCAGTGTGCCAGGCTCCAGTGTGCCAGGCTCCAGTGTGCCAGGCTCCAGTGTGCCAGGCTCCAGTGTGCCAGGCTCCAGTGTGCCAGGCTCCAGTGTGCCAGGCTCCAGTGTGCCAGGCTCCAGTGTGCCAGGCTCCAGTGTGCCAGGCTCCAGTGTGCCAGGCTCCAGTGTGCCAGGCTCCAGTGTGCCAGGCTCCAGTGTGCCAGGCTCCAGTGTGCCAGGCTCCAGTGTGCCAGGCTCCAGTGTGCCAGGCTCCAGTGTGCCAGGCTCCAGTGTGCCAGGCTCCAGTGTGCCAGGCTCCAGTGTGCCAGGCTCCAGTGTGCCAGGCTCCAGTGTGCCAGGCTCCAGTGTGCCAGGCTCCAGTGTGCCAGGCTCCAGTGTGCCAGGCTCCAGTGTGCCAGGCTCCAGTGTGCCAGGCTCCAGTGTGCCAGGCTCCAGTGTGCCAGGCTCCAGTGTGCCAGGCTCCAGTGTGCCAGGCTCCAGTGTGCCAGGCTCCAGTGTGCCAGGCTCCAGTGTGCCAGGCTCCAGTGTGCCAGGCTCCAGTGTGCCAGGCTCCAGTGTGCCAGGCTCCAGTGTGCCAGGCTCCAGTGTGCCAGGCTCCAGTGTGCCAGGCTCCAGTGTGCCAGGCTCCAGTGTGCCAGGCTCCAGTGTGCCAGGCTCCAGTGTGCCAGGCTCCAGTGTGCCAGGCTCCAGTGTGCCAGGCTCCAGTGTGCCAGGCTCCAGTGTGCCAGGCTCCAGTGTGCCAGGCTCCAGTGTGCCAGGCTCCAGTGTGCCAGGCTCCAGTGTGCCAGGCTCCAGTGTGCCAGGCTCCAGTGTGCCAGGCTCCAGTGTGCCAGGCTCCAGTGTGCCAGGCTCCAGTGTGCCAGGCTCCAGTGTGCCAGGCTCCAGTGTGCCAGGCTCCAGTGTGCCAGGCTCCAGTGTGCCAGGCTCCAGTGTGCCAGGCTCCAGTGTGCCAGGCTCCAGTGTGCCAGGCTCCAGTGTGCCAGGCTCCAGTGTGCCAGGCTCCAGTGTGCCAGGCTCCAGTGTGCCAGGCTCCAGTGTGCCAGGCTCCAGTGTGCCAGGCTCCAGTGTGCCAGGCTCCAGTGTGCCAGGCTCCAGTGTGCCAGGCTCCAGTGTGCCAGGCTCCAGTGTGCCAGGCTCCAGTGTGCCAGGCTCCAGTGTGCCAGGCTCCAGTGTGCCAGGCTCCAGTGTGCCAGGCTCCAGTGTGCCAGGCTCCAGTGTGCCAGGCTCCAGTGTGCCAGGCTCCAGTGTGCCAGGCTCCAGTGTGCCAGGCTCCAGTGTGCCAGGCTCCAGTGTGCCAGGCTCCAGTGTGCCAGGCTCCAGTGTGCCAGGCTCCAGTGTGCCAGGCTCCAGTGTGCCAGGCTCCAGTGTGCCAGGCTCCAGTGTGCCAGGCTCCAGTGTGCCAGGCTCCAGTGTGCCAGGCTCCAGTGTGCCAGGCTCCAGTGTGCCAGGCTCCAGTGTGCCAGGCTCCAGTGTGCCAGGCTCCAGTGTGCCAGGCTCCAGTGTGCCAGGCTCCAGTGTGCCAGGCTCCAGTGTGCCAGGCTCCAGTGTGCCAGGCTCCAGTGTGCCAGGCTCCAGTGTGCCAGGCTCCAGTGTGCCAGGCTCCAGTGTGCCAGGCTCCAGTGTGCCAGGCTCCAGTGTGCCAGGCTCCAGTGTGCCAGGCTCCAGTGTGCCAGGCTCCAGTGTGCCAGGCTCCAGTGTGCCAGGCTCCAGTGTGCCAGGCTCCAGTGTGCCAGGCTCCAGTGTGCCAGGCTCCAGTGTGCCAGGCTCCAGTGTGCCAGGCTCCAGTGTGCCAGGCTCCAGTGTGCCAGGCTCCAGTGTGCCAGGCTCCAGTGTGCCAGGCTCCAGTGTGCCAGGCTCCAGTGTGCCAGGCTCCAGTGTGCCAGGCTCCAGTGTGCCAGGCTCCAGTGTGCCAGGCTCCAGTGTGCCAGGCTCCAGTGTGCCAGGCTCCAGTGTGCCAGGCTCCAGTGTGCCAGGCTCCAGTGTGCCAGGCTCCAGTGTGCCAGGCTCCAGTGTGCCAGGCTCCAGTGTGCCAGGCTCCAGTGTGCCAGGCTCCAGTGTGCCAGGCTCCCGTGTGCCAGGCTCCAGTGTGCCAGGCTCCAGTGTGCCAGGCTCCAGGTGCCAGGCTCCAGTGTGCCAGGCTCCAGTGTGCCAGGCTCCAGTGTGCCAGGCTCCAGTGTGCCAGGCTCCAGTGTGCCAGGCTCCAGTGTGCCAGGCTCCAGTGTGCCAGGCTCCAGTGTGCCAGCTCCATTGTGCCGGCTCCAGTGTGCCAGGCTCCAGTGTGCCAGGCTCCAGTGTGCCAGGCTCCAGTGTGCCAGGCTCCAGTGTGCCAGGCTCCATGTGCCAGGCTCCAGTGTGCCAGCTCTCCAGTGCCAGGCTCCAGTGTGCCAGGCTCCAGTGTGCCAGGCTCCAGTGTGCCAGGCTCCAGTGTGCCAGGCTCCAGTGTGCCAGGCTCCATGTGCCAGGCTCCAGTGTGCCAGGCTCCAGTGTGCCAGGCTCCAGTGTGCCAGGCTCCAGTGTGCCAGGCTCCTGTGCCAGGCTCCAGGGTGCCAGGCTCCAGTGTGCCAGGCTCCAGTGTGCCAGGCTCCAGTGTGCCAGGCTCCAGTGTGCCAGGCTCCAGTGTGCCAGGCTCCAGTGTGCCAGGCTCCATGTGCCAGGCTCCAGTGTGCCAGGCTCCAGTGTGCCAGGCTCCAGTGTGCCAGGCTCCAGTGTGCCAGGCTCCTTGTGCCAGGCTCCAGTGTGCCAGGCTCCAGTGTGCCAGGCTCCAGTGTGCCAGGCTCCAGTGTGCCAGCTCCAGTGTGCCAGGCTCCCGTGTGCCAGGCTCCAGTGTGCCAGGCTCCAGTGTGCCAGGCTCCAGTGTGCCAGGCTCCAGTGTGCCAGGCTCCAGTGTGCCAGGCTCCAGTGTGCCAGGCTCCAGGGTGCAGGCTCCAGTGTGCCAGGCTCCAGGTGCCAGGCTCCGTGTGCCAGGCTCCAGTGTGCCAGGCTCCAGTGTGCNAGTGTGCCAGGCTGCAGTGTGCCAGGCTGCAGTGTGCCAGGCTCCCGTTGCCAGGCTCCAGTGTGCAAGGCTCCCGTGTGCCACGCTCCAGTGTGTCAGGCTCCCGTGTGCCAGGCTCCCGTGTGCCAGGCTCCCGTGTGCCAGGCTCCCGTGTGCCAGGCTCCAGTGTGCCAGGCTCCCGTGTGCCAGGCTCCCGTGTGCCAGGCTCCCTTGTGCTTGGCTCCGTGTGCCACGCTCCAATGTGCCAGGCTCCCGTGTGCCAGGCTCCCGTGTGCCAGGCTCCCGTGTGCCAGGCTCCCGTGTGCCAGGCTCCAGTGTGCCAGGCTCCAGTGTGCCAGGCTGCAGTGTGTCAGGCTCCAGTGTGCCAGGCTCCAGTGTGCCAGGCTCCCGTGTGCCAGGCTTCAGTGTGCCAGGCTCCAGTGTGCCAGGCTCCAGCGTGCCAGGCTCCCGTGTGCCAGGCTCCAGTGTGCCAGGCTCCAGGGTGCCAGACTCCCGTGTGCCAGACTCCAGGGTGCCAGGCTCCAAGGTGCCAGGCTCCAGTGTGCCAGGCTCCACTGTACCAGGCTCCAGGGTGCCAGGCTCCAGGGTGCCAGGCTCCCGTGTGCCAGGCTCCAGAGTGCCAGGCTCCAGTGTGCCAGGCTCCCGTGTGCCAGGCTCCCGTATGCCAGGCTCTAGTGTGCCAGGCACCAGGGTGCCAGGCTCCCGTGTGCAAGGCTCAGTGTGCCAGGCTCCAGGGTGCCAGGCTCCAGGGTGCCAGCCTCCATTGTGCCAGTCTCCAGTGTGCCAGGCGGCAGGGTGCCATGCTCCAGGGTGCCAGGCTGCAGGGTGCCAGGCTCCCGTGTGCCAGGCTCCAGTGCGCCAGGCTCCAGTGTGCCAGGCTGCAGTGTGCCAGGCTCCAGTGTGCCAGGCTCCAGTGTGCCAGGCTCCAGTGTGCCATGCTCCAGTGTGCCAGGCTGCAGAGTGCTAGGCTTCCGTGTGCCAGGCTCCAGTGTGCCAGGCTCCCGTGTGCCAGGCTATAGTGTGTCAGGCTCCAGTGTGCCAGGCTCCAGTGTGCCAGGCTCCAGTGTGCCAGGCTCCAGTGTGCCAGGCTCCCGTGGCCAGGCTATAGTGTGCCAGGCTCCAGTGTGTCACGCTACCGTGTGCCACGCTCCAGTGTGCCAGGCTGCAGTGTGCCAGGCTGCAGGGTGCCAGGCTTCAGTGTTCCAGGATCCCGTGTCCCAGGCTATAGTGTGCCAGGCTCCAGTGTGTCAGGCTACCGTGTGCCACGCTCCAGTGTGCCAGGGTCCAGTGTGCCAGGTTTCCGTGTGCCAGGCTCCAGTGTGCCAGGCTCCAGTGTGCAAGGCTCCAGTGTGCCAGGCTCCAGTGTGCAAGGCTCCAGTGTGCCAGGCTTCCGTGTGCAAGGCTCCAGTGTGCAAGGATCCAGCGTGCCAGGCTCCCGTGTGCCAGGTTTCCGTGTGCCAGGCTCCAGTGTGCCAGGCTCCAGTGTGCCAGGCTCCAGGGTGCCAGGCTCCAGTGTGCCAGGCTTCAGTGTGCCAGGCTCCAGTTTGCCAGGCTCCAGTGTGCCAGGCTGCAGGGTGCCAGGCTCCCGTGTGCCAGGCTCCAGTGTGCCAGGCTCCAGGGTACCAGGCTCCAGGGTGCGAGGCTCCATTGTGCCAGGCTCCAATGTGCCAGGCTGCAGTGTGCCAGGCTCCAGTGTGCCAGGCTCCAGTGTACCAGGATCCAGTGTGCCAGGCTCCAGTGTGCCAGGCTCCAGTGTGCCAGGCTCCAGTGTGCCAGTCTCCAGTGTGCCAGGCTCCCGTGTGCCAGGCTCCAGTGTGCCATGCTCCAGTGTGCCAGGCTTCAGTGTGCCAGGCTCCAGTGTGCCAGGCTCCAGGGTGCAGGCTCCAGTGTGCCAGGCTCCATTTTGCCAGGCTCCCGTGTGCCAGGCACCAGGGTGCCAGGCTCCCGTGTGCCAGGCTCCAGTGTGCCAGGCTCCATGGTGCCAGACTCTCGTGTGCAAGGCTCCAGCGTGCCAGGCTCCAGGGTGCCAGGCTCCAGTGTGCCAGGCTCCACTGTACCAGGCTCCAGGGTGCCAGGCTCCCGTGTGCCAGGCTCCAGTGTCCAGGCTCCAGTGTGCCAGGCTCCCGTGTGCCAGGCTCACGTATGCCAGGATCTAGTGTGCCAGGCACCAGGGTGCCAGGCTCCCGTGTGCAAGGCTCCAGTGTGCCAGGCTCCAGGGTGCCATGCTCCCGTGTGCCAGGCTCAGGGTGCCAGGCTCCCGTGTGCCAGGCTCCAGTGTGCCAGGCTGCAGTGTGCCAGGCTCCTTTGTGCCAGGCTCCCGTGTGCCAGGCTCCCGTGTGCCATGCTTCAGTGTGCCAGGCTGCAGTGTGCCAGACTCCAGTGTGCCAGGCTCCAGTGTGCCAGGCTCCCGTATGCCAGGTTATAGTGTGCCAGGCTCCAGTGTGCCAGGTTCCAGTGTGCCAGGCTCCAGTGTGCCAGGCTCCCGTGTGCCAGGCTATAGTGTGCTAGGCTCCAGTGTGCCAGGCTCCCGTGTGCCAGGCTCCAGTGTGCCAGGCTCCAGTGTGCCAGGCTCCCGTGTTCAAGGCTCCAGTGTGCCAGGCTCCAGTGTGCGAAGCTCCAGTGTTCCAGGCTCCAGTGTGCCAGGCTCCAGTGTGCCAGGCTCCAGTGTGCCAGGCTCTAGTGTGTCAGGCTACAGTGTGCCAGGCTCCAGTGTGCCAGGCTCCAGTGTGCCAGGCTCCAGTGTGCCAGTCTCCCGTGTGCCAGGCTCCAGTGTGCCAGGCTCCCGTATGCCAGGCTATAGTGTGCCAGGCTCCAGTGTACCAGGCTCCAGTGTGCCAGGCTCCAGTGTGCCAGGCTCCAGTGTGCCAGGCTCCCGTGTGCCAGGCTATAGTGTGCCAGGCTCCAGTGTGCCAGGCTCCCGTGTGCCAGGCTCCAGTGTGCCAAGCTCCAGTGTGCCAGGCTCCCGTGTGCCAGGCTCCAGTATGCCAGGCTCCAGGGTACCAGGCTCCCGTGTGCCAGGCTCCAGGGTGCCAGGTTCCAGGGTGCCAGGCTCCATTGTGCCAGGCTCCAGTGTTCCAGTCTGCAGGGTGCCAGGCTCCCGTGTGCCAGGCTCCAGTGTGCCAGGTTCCAGTGTGCCAGGCTCCATTGTGCCAGGCTCCAGTGTGCCAGGCTCCAGTGTGCCAGGCTCCAGTGTGCCAGGCTCCCGTGTGCCAGGCTCCCGTGTGCAAGGCTCCAGTGTGCCAGGCTCCAGGGTGCCAGGCTCCCGTGTGCCAGGCTCCAGGGTGCCAGGCTCCCGTGTGCCAGGCTCCAGTGTGCCAGGCTCCAGTGTGCCAGGCTCCAGTGTGCCAGTCTCCAGTATGCCAGGCTCCCGTGTGCCAGGCTCCAGTGTACCAGGCTCCAGTGTGCCAGGCTTCAGTGTGCCAGGCTCTAGTGTGCCAGGCTCCAGGGTGCCAGGCTCCAGTGTGCCAGGCTCCGTGTGCCAGCACCAGGGTGTCAGGCTCCCGTGTGCCAGGCTCCAGTGTGCCAGGCTCCAGGGTGCCAGGCTCCCGTGTGCCAGGCTCCAGGGTGCCAGGCTCCAGTGTGCCAGGCTCCAGTGTACCAGGCTCCAGTGTGCCAGGCTCCAGTGTGCCAGGCTCCAGTGTACCAGGCTCCCGTGTGCCAGGCTCCAGTGTGCCAGGCTCCAGTGGGCCAGGCTCCCGTGCGCCAGGCTCCAGTGTGCCAGGCTCCAGTGTGCAAGGCTCCAGTGTGCCAGGCTCCAGTGTGCCAAGCTCCAGTGTTCCAGGCTCCAGTGTGCCAGGCTCCAGTGTGCCAGGCTCCAGTGTGCCAGGCCCCAGTGTGCCAAGCTCCAGTGTTCCAGGCTCCAGTGTGCCAGGCTCCAGTGTGCCAGGCTCCAGTGTGCCAGGCTCCAGTGTGCCAGTCTCCCGTGTGCCAGGCTCCAGTGTGCCAGGCTCCCGTATGCCAGGCTATAGTGTGCCAGGCTCCAGTGTACCAGGCTCCAGTGTGCCAGGCTCCAGTGTGCCAGGCTCCAGTGTGCCAGGCTCCCGTGTGCCAGGCTATAGTGTGCCAGGCTCCAGTGTGCCAGGCACCCGTGTGCCAGGCTCCAGTGTGCCAGGTTCCAGTGTGCCAGGCTCCCGTGTGCAAGGCTCCAGTGTGCCAGGCTCCAGGTTGCCAGGCTCCCGTGTGCCAAGCTCCAGGGTGCCAGGTTCCAGGGTGCCAGGCTCCAGTGTGCCAGGCTCCAGTGTGCCAGGCTCCAGTGTGCCAGGCTCCAGTGTGCCAGGCTGCAGTGCGCCAGGCTCCAGTGTGCCAGGCTCCAGTGTGCCAGGTTCCAGTGTGCTAGGCTCCCGTGTGCCAGGCTCCAGTTTGCCAGGCTCCCGAATGACAGGCTATAGTGTGCCAGGCTCCAGTGTGCCAGGCTCCAGTGTGCCAGGCTGCAGGGTGCCAGGCTCTAGTGTGCCAGGCTCCAGGGTCAGATACAATCTCAGATACTTCATACTCAGACCATAAGCTCATTGAAGTGCGAACTAGCATAAATAACGGTAGTAGATCTAAGAGACCCAACAAGCGAGAAGGAATATTCAATCAATTCAATTTCAACAATAAGAGGATTGACTGGGAAAAAATAAATGTGGACCTTTCAACCATTCAATGGGAGACGGTCTTAAGCGACAAAACTCCCACACAGGGAATAGCTCAACTGACAGCTGAAGCTTACAAGGTCTGCTTGAAGCACGTGCCGGTGAGGAGGGGCAGAAAGAGGAACACTCTAGAAAGAGAACGCAGACGACTGTACAGGAGAAGGAAAAAAATTACGGAAATGCTTCGGCAGACACAACTATCACAAGCAAGGAAAATAAGCCTAAGCAGGGAGATCGAAGAAATCGAACAAACGTTGAAGCGATCATATGAGTCTGAGGAAATGGAATTGGAACAGAGAGCTATACAAGAGATAAGGAAAAATCCGAAATATTTTTTCACATACGCTAAATCAAAATCCAAAACCTCGACCAGTATTGGACCGTTAATTACAAATGAAGGTACGTACACAGAGGACAACAAAGAGATTAGTGAAATTCTAAGAAGCCAGTATGAGGCTATGTTTAGCACACCAATTAACAACATGAAAGTTGATGACCCAGACAGCTTCTTTATGAATGACATTCAAGCTGCAGATAATATAACGGATATTACCACAAACTCGGAAGACTTTGAAAGAGAAATTGACAATATGCCCATGCACTCAGCCCCTGGGCCTGACTCATGGAATTCAATATTCATAAAGAAATGTAAAGTACCAGTAGCGAGAGCACTCAGCGTAATATGGAGAAAGAGCCTGGATACAGGGGAGATACCAGCAGCACTTAAATCTGCAGATATAGCTCCGTTGCACAAGGGGGGAGTAAAGCCTTGGCAAAAAATTATAGGCCAGTTGCACTAACATCACACATAATAAAAGTGTTTGAAAGAGTGATTAGGAATCAAATTTCTAGTTTTATGGAAAACAAGGAATTGCACAATCCAGGACAACATGGTTTTAGAGCGGGAAGATCATGTCTGTCACAGTTACTCAACCACTATGACAAAATCACAGAAGCCCTAGAAGAAAAGCAAAATGCAGATGTTGTATACACAGACTTTGCAAAGGCTTTCGACAAATGTGACCATGGGGTGATAGCTCACAAAATGAGGTCAATGGGAATAACTGGAAAAGTAGGACGCTGGATACTCAATTTCCTGTCGAACAGAACACAAAGAGTAACAGTCAATCAGATAAAATCGAGTCCAAGCGATGTTAAAAGCTCTGTACCTCAAGGTACAGTCCTTGCACCGCTACTGTTCCTTATTCTCATATCTGATATAGACAAAAATACACGTCACAGCTTCGTGTCATCCTTCGCAGATGACACAAAAATCAGCATGAAAATTACCTCTGCTGAAGACATTGAAAAACTACAAACAGATGTCAACAAAGTTTTCGATTGGGCAGCAGAAAATAATATGATGTTTAACAGTGATAAATTTCAGGTACTCAGGTACGGCAAAAATGAGGATCTGAAACATAATACAGGGTACAAAACACAATCAAATCTTCCCATAGTAGAAAAACAGCATGTCAAGGATTTGGGAATAATGATGTCCGACGATCTAACGTTTAGGGAGCATAACCAAGCAAATATCGCATCAGCCAGAAAATGATCGGATGGATTACGAGAACTTTCAAATCAGGGATCCCATCACAATGGTTGTACTCTTCAAGTCACTTGTGTTGTCCCGTCTCGAATACTGCTCAGTACTCACTTCCCCCTTCAGAGCAGGAGAGATTGCTGAAATAGAGGGAATACAGAGAACATATACGGCACGCATAGACGAGATAAAACACCTAAATNGGAAAGTGTTGTGGGAGTAGAGGGAGTGTGGAAGGTGTTGTGGGAGTAGAGGGAGTGTGGAAGGTGTTGTGGGAGTAGAGGGAGTGTGGAAGGTGTTGTGGGAGTAGAGGGAGTGTGGAAGGTGTTGTGGGAGTAGAGGGGGTGTGGAAGGTGTTGTGGGAGTAGAGGGGGTGTGGAAGGTGTTGTGGGAGTAGAGGTATTGAGGAAAGTGTGTGGGAGTAGAGGGAGTGTGGAAGGTATTGTGGGAGTAGAGGGTGTGTGGAAGGTGTTGTGGGAGTAGAGGAGTGTGGAAGGTGTTGGGAGTAGTAGAGGGTGTGGAAGGTGTTGAGGGAGTAGAGGGGAGTGTGGAAGGTGTTGTGGGAGTAGAGGGTGTGTGGAAGGTGTTGTGGGAGTAGAGGGAGTGTGGAAGGTGTTGTGGGAGTAGAGGGAGTGTGGAAGGTGTTGTGGGAGTAGAGGGAGTGTGGAAGGTGTTTCTGGGAGTAGAGGGAGTGTGGAAGGTGTGTGGGAGTAGAGGGAGTGTGGAAGGTGGTGGGAGTAGAGGGAGTGTGGAAGGTGTTGTGGGAGTAGAGGGAGTGTGAAGGTGTTGTGGGAGTAGAGGGAGTGTGGAAGGTGTTGTGGGAGTAGAGGGTGTGTGGAAGGTGTTGTGGGAGTAGAGGGAGTGTGGAAGGTGTGTGGGAGTAGAGGGAGTGTGGAAGGTGTTGTGGGAGTAGAGGGGGTGTGGAAGGTGTGTGGGAGTAGGAGTAGGGGGTGTGGAAGGTGTTGTGGGAGTAGAGGGTGTGTGGAAGGTATTGTGGGAGTAGAGGAGTGTGGAAGGTGTTGTGGGAGTAGAGGGAGTGTGGAAGGTGTTGTGGAGTAGAGGGAGTGTGGAAGGTGGGGGTGGGAGTAGAAGGGGTGTGGAATGTCAGCTTTTAAACTCCCAGGTACCTATTTCACTCCTAGGTGAACAGGGACATCACGGTGAAAGAAACTCTGTCCATTTGTTTCCGACTCCAACGGGAATCGAACCCGGAGCCTGACGACTACGAATCCCGATCATGGTCCACTCAGCTGTCAGGCCCTGAACACATTGCCCCCTTTACACAAGGTACACCATGGGTTAACTTTATGTGTACCATATGTGTACCTTGTGTGTACCATATGTGTACCTTGTGTGTACCATATGTGTACCATATGTGTACCTTGTGTGTACCTTGTGCACACAATGTGTGTACCTTGTGTGTACCATCTGTGTAACTTGTGAGTACCTTGTGTGTGTACCTATGTGTACCCTGTGTGTACCTTGTGTGTACCTTGTGTGTACCTTGTGTGTACCTGTGTGCACCCTATGTGTACCTGTATGTACCCAGTGTGTACCCTGTGTGTACCCTGTGTGTACCCTCTGTGTACCTTGTGTGTACCTTGTGTGTACCTTGTGTGTACCCTGTGTGTACCCTGTGTGTACCCTGTGTGTACCCTGTGTGTACCTTGTGTGTGTCTTGTGTGTACCCTGTGTGTACCCTGTGTGTACCTTGTGTGTACCCTGTGTGTACCCTGTGTGTACCTTGTGTGAACCCTGTGTGTACCCTGTGTGTACCTTGTGTGTACCTTGTGTGTACCTTGTGTGTACCTTGTGTGTACCTTGTGTGTACCCTGTGTGTACCTTATGTACACCCTGTGTGTACTCTGTGTGTACCCTGTGTGTACCTTGTGTGTACCATGTGTGTACCCTGTGTGTACCTTGTGTGAACCCTGTAAATACCCTGTGTGTACCCTGTGTGTACCCTGTGTGTACCTTGTGTGTACTCTGTGTGTACCCTGTGTGTACCCTGTGTGTACCTTGTGTGAACCCTGTGTGTACCTTGTGTGAACCCTGTATATACCCTGTGTGTTCCCTGTGTGTACCCTGTGTGTACCCTGTGTGTACCTTATGTACACCCTGTGTGTACCCTGTGTGTACTTTGTGTGTACCTTGTGTGTACCCTGTGTGTACCCTGTGTGTACCCTGTGTGTACCTGTGTGAACCTTGTGTGTACCCTGTGTGTACCCTGTGTGTACCGTGTGTGCACCGTGTGTGTACCGTGTGTGTACCTTACCTTGTGGATACTTTGCGTTGATTTCGGGACTCAACGTTTCCGCGGCCCGGCCCCTGACCGGGCCTCCTGGTTGATCGTTTGGTTAACCAGGCTGTTAGACGCAGCTGCTTGCAGCCTGACGTATGCCTCACAGCCTGGTTGATCAGGTATTCTTTGGAGCTGTTTGTCGAGTTCTCTCTTGAACACTGAGAGGTCGGCCAGTTTGTCCCTTATGTGTAGCGGGAGCGTGTTGAACAGTCTCGGGCCTCTGATGTTTATAGTTCTCTCTCAGAGTACCTGTTGCACCTCTGCTCTTCAACGGGGGTATTCTGCACATCCTGCCATGTCTTCTGGTCTCATGTGATGTTATTTCTGTGTGCAGGTTTGGGACCAGCCCCTCAATTATTTTCCTTGTGTTAATTATAATGTATATCTCTCGGCTGCAGATTTAGAGAATACAAATCTGTATTCTAAAGAATACAGGTTTAAGCATTTTAATCGGTTTGAGTAAGTTAGATGTTTTACTGAGTGGATTCTAGCAGTAAAGGATCTCTGCACGCTCTCCAGGTCAGCAATTTCTCTAGCTTTGAAAGGGGCTGTCATTGTGAAGCAGTACTCCACTCTAGAGAGTACTAGCGTCTTGAAGAGTATCATCATCGGTATGGCATCCCTTGCTTGAAAAGTTCGTGTTATCCAACCTGTCATTTTCTTGCAGTTGTGACAGCTACTTTATTATGCTTTTTAAAGGTAAGGTCTTCTGACATGATTACACCCTAATAAAGCGTAAAAGCAATGATTACATTGCTTTTAAGTTCTATGTTATGATTTACCTGAGATTTGTACGTGTTTTCCGAATTTTATTTTTATTTTTTCCATTGCGCATGAGCTGGAACTTATCTTCGTTAAACACCATATTATTATCTGTAGCCCTTTGAAAGACCTGATTTACATCTGATTGGAGGTTTGCCGTGTCCTCTATGTTGTCAGCTCCCATAACAGTCCCAGTGTCATCTGCATAGTATGATACGGGACTATAGGTTGTGTCCTTGTCTATGTCTGATATGAGGATGAGAAAGAGTACTGGAGCAAGCACAGTACCCTGGGGGAGTGTGTTCTTCCTTATGTGTACCTTGTGTACCTTGTGTACCTCGTATGTACACCGGGTATACCATGTGTGAAACTTGTGTATGTATACCTCGTATGTACACCGGGTATACCATGTGTGAAACTTGTGTATGTATACCTCGTATGTACACCGGGTATACCATGTGTGAAACTTTTGTATGTATACCTCGTATGTACACCAAGTATACCATGTGTGAACCTTGTGTATGTATACCTCGTATGTACACCAAGTATACCATGTGTGAACCTTGTGTGTGTATACCTCGTATGTACACCAAGTATACCATGTGTGAACCTTGTGTATGTATACCTCGTATGTACACCGGGTATACCATGTGTGAAACTTGTGTATGTATACCTCGTACGTACACCGGGTATACCATGTGTGAACCTTGTGTATGTATACCTCGTATGTACACCGGGTATACCATGTGTGAACCTTGTGTATGTATACCTCGTATGTACACCGAGTATACCATGTGTGAACCTTGTGTATGTATACCTCGTATGTACACCGGGTATACCATGTGTGAACCTTGTGTATGTATACCTCGTATGTACACCGGGTATACCATGTGTGAACCTTGTGTATGTATACCTCGTATGTACACCGAGTATACCATGTGTGAACCTTGTGTATGTATACCTCGTATGTACACCGGGTATACCATGTGTGAAACTTGTGTATGTATACCTCGTACGTACACCGGGTATACCATGTGTGAACCTTGTGTATGTATACCTCGTATGTACACCAAGTATACCATGTATGAACCTTGTGTATGTATACCTCGTATGTACACCAAGTATACCATGTGTGAATCTTGTGAATGTATACCTCGTATCTATATCGTGTATACCAAGTGTGTGTACCTTGAGTAAACGTTGTGTGTACCTTGAGTATACTATTCTACGCTACACACCAACATATTGTGGAGGATTGTGGCCAGGCCTGGCACTGTATGAGACACTCAGGCACTGTCTGTGGCACTCAGGCACTGTCTGAGGCACTCAGGCACTGTATGAGGCACTCAGGCACTGTATGAGGAACTCAGGCACTGTATGAGGCACTCAAGCACTGTCTGAGGCACACAGGCACTGTATGAGGCACTCAGGCACTGTATGAGGCACTCAGGCACTGTCTGAGGCACTCAGGCACTGTATGAGGCACCCAGGCACTGTATGAGGCACTCAGGAACTGTGTGAGGCACTCAGGCACTGTATGAGGCACTCGGGCACTGTCTGAGGCACTCAGGCACTGTGTGAGGCACTCAGGCACTGTATGAGGCACTCACGCACTGTCTGAGGCACTCAGGCACTGTACGAGGCACTCAGGCAATGTATGAGGTACTCAGGCACTCTGTGAGGCACTCAGGCACTGTGTGAGGCGCTCAGGCACTGTCTGAGGCACTCAGGCACTGTCTGAGGCACTTAGGCACTGTCTGAGGCACTCAGGCACTGTATGAGGGCCCTCAGGCACTGTCTGAGGCACTCAAACACTGTCTGAGGCACTCAGGCACTGTATGAGGCACTCAGGCACTGAGTGAGGCACTCAGGCACTGTCTGAGGCACTCAGGCACTGTATGAGTCACACAGGCACTGTCTGAGGCACTCAGGCACTGTATGAGGCACTCAGGCACTGTGTGAGGCACTCAGGCACTGTGTGAGGCACTCAGGCACTGTATGAGGCACTCAGGCACTGTATGAGGCACTCAGGCACTGTGTGAGGCACTCAGGCACTGTATGAGGCACTCAGGCACTGTATGAGGCACTCAGGCACTGTATGAGGCACTCAGGCACTGTGTGAGGCACTCAGGCACTATGTGAGGCACTCAGGCACTGTGTGAGGAACTTATGGCAGCGATAATACCCTCCAGTGGGCCAGGCTCCAGTGTGCCAGGATCCAAAGTGCCAGGCTCCCGTGTGCCAGGCTCCAGTGTGCCAGGCTCCAGTGTGCCAGGCTTCCGTGTGCTAGGCTCCAGTGTGCCAGGCTCCAGTGCGCCAGGCTCATGTGTGCTAGGCTCCAGTGTGCCAGGCTCCCGTGTGCTAGGCCCCAGTGTGCCAGGCTCCAGTGTACCAGGCTCCCGTGTGCCAGGCTCCAGTGTGCCAGGCTCCAGTGTGCCAGGCTCCAGTGTGCCAGGCTCCAGTGTGCCAGGCTCCAGCGTGCTGGGCTCTAGTGTGCCAGGCTCCTGTGTGCCAGGCTCCAGGATGCCAGGCTCCAGGGTGCCAGGCTCCAGGGTGCCAGGCTCCCGTGTGCTAGGCTCCAGTGTGCTAGGCTCCAGTGTGCCAGGCTCCCGTGTGCTAGGCTACAGTGTGCCAGGCTCCCGTGTGCTAGGCTCCAGTGTGCCAGGCTCCCGTGTGCCAAGCACCAGTGTGCCAGGCTCCAGTGTGCCAGGCTTTAGTGTGCCAGGCTCCCGTGTGCCAGGCTTCAGTGCGCCAGGCTCCAGTGTGCCAGGCTCCAGTGTACCAGGCTCCAGTGTGCCAGGCTCCAGTGTGCCAGGCTCCAGTGTGCCAGGCTCCAGTGTGCCAAGCTCCAGTGTGCCAGGCTCCAGTGTGCCAGGCTCCGGTGTGCTAGGCTCCAGTGTGCCAGGCTCCAGTGTGCCAGGCTCCAGTGTGCCAGGCTCCAGTGTGCCAGGCTCCCGTGTGCTAGGCTCCAGTGTGCCAGGCTCCAGTGTGCCAGGCTCCAGTGTGCCAGGCTCCAGTGTGCCAGGCTCCAGTGTGCCAGGCTCCAGGGTGCCAGGCTCCCGTGTGCCAAGCTCCAGTGTGCCTGGCTCCAGTGTGCCAGGCTCCAGAGTGCCAGGCTCCAGGGTGCCAGGCTCCAGGGTGCCAGGCTCCCGTGTGCCAGGCTCCCGTGTGCCAGGCTCCCGTGTGCCAGGTTTCCGTGTGCCAGGCTCCCGTGTGCCAGGCTCAAGTGTGCCAGGCTCCCGTGTGCCAGGTTTCCGTGTGCCAGGCTCCAGTGTGCCAGGCTCCAGGGTGCCAGGCTCCCGTGTGCCAGGCTCCAGTGTGCCAGGTTCCAGTGTGCAGGCTCCAGGGTGCCTGGCTCCCGTGTGCCAGGCTTCATTGTGCCAGGCTCCAGTGTGCCAGGCTCCAGTGTGCCAGGCTCCAGTGTGCCAGGCTCCAGTGTGCCAGGATCCAGGGTGCCAGGCTCCAGTGTACCAGGCTCCAGTGTGCCAGGCTCCAGTGTGCCAGGCTCCAGTGTGCCAGGCTCCAGTGTGCCAGGCTCCAGTGTGCCAGGTTTCAGTGTGTTAGGCTCCAGTGTGCCAGGCTCCAGGGTGCCAGGCTCCCGTGTGCTAGGCTCCAGTGTGCTAGGCTCCAGTGTGCCAGGCTCCCGTGTGCTAGGCTCCAGTGTGCCAAGCTCCCGTGTGCTAGGCTCCAGTGTGCCAGGCTCCAGTGTGCCAGGCTCCCGTGTGCCAGGCTCGTGTGCCAGGCACCCGTGTGCCAAGTTTCCGTGTGCCAGGCTCCCGTGTGCCAGGCTCCAGTGTGCCAGGCTCCCGTGTGCCAGGTTTCCGTGTGCCAGGCTCCAGTGTGCCAGGCTCCAGAGTGCCAGGCTCCCGTGTGCTAGGCTCCAGTGTGCCAGGCTCCAGTGTGCCAGGCTCCCGTGTGCCAGGCTCCAGTGTGCCAGGCTCCAGTGTACCAGGCTCCAGTGTGCCAGGCTCCAGTGTGCCAGGCTCCAGTGTGCTAGGCTCTAGTGTACAAGGCTCCAGTGTGCCAGGCTCCAGGGTACCAGGCTCCAGGGTGCAGGCTCCAGGGTGCCAGGCGACCGTGTGCTAGGCTCAGTGTGCTAGCCTCCAATGGCAGGCTCCCGTGGCTAGGCTCCAGTGTGCCAGGCTCCCGTGTGCTAGGCTCCAGTGTGCCAGGCTCCGAGTGCCAGGCTCCCCGTGCCAGGCTCCAGTGTGCCAGGCTCCAGTGTGCAGGCTCCAGTGTGCCAAGCTCCAGCGTGCCAGGCTCCAGTGTGCCAGGCTCCGGTGTGCTAGGCTCCAGTGTGCCAGGCTCCAGTCTGCCAGGCTCCAGTGTGCCAGGCTCCAGTGTGCCAGGCTCCAGGGTGCCAGGCTCCCGTGTGCCAAGCTCCAGTGTGCAGGCTCCCGTGTGCCAGGCTCCAGAATGCCAGGCTCCCGTGTGCCAGGCTCCAGGGCTGCCAGGCTCCCGTGTGCTAGGCTCCCGTGTGCCAGGCTCCCGTGGTGCCAGGTTTCCGTGTGCCAGGCTCCCGTGTGCCAGGCTCCAGTGTGCCAGGCTCCCGTGTGCAAGGTTTCCGTGTGCCAGGCTCCAGTGCCAGGCTCCAGGGTGCCAGGCTCGTGTTGCCAGGCTCCAGTGTGCCAGGTTCCAGTGTGCCAGGCTACAGTGGCCAGGCTCCAGCGTGCCAGGCTCCAGTGTGCCAGGCTCCAGGGTGGCAGGCTCCAGTGTACCAGGCTCCAGTGTGCCAGGCTCCATTGTGCCAGGGTCCAGTGTGCCAGGCTCCAGTGTTCCAGGTTTCGTGTGCCAGGCTCCAGTGTGCCAGGCTCCAGTGTGCCAGGCTCCAGTGTGCTAGCTCCAGTGTGCCAGGCTCCAGTGTGCCAGGTTTCCGTGTGCCAGGCTCCAGTGTGCCAGGTTTCCGTGTGCCAGGCTCCAGTGTGCCAGGCTTCAGTGTGCAAGGCTCCAGTGTGCCAGCTCCAGTGTGCCAGGTTCCAGTGTGCCAGGCTCCAGTGTGCTAGGCTCCAGTGTGCCGGCTCCAGTGTGCCAGGCTGCAGGGTGCCAGGCTCCCGTGTGCCAGGCTCCAGTGTGCCAGGCTCCAGGGTACCAGGCTCCAGGATGCGAGGCTCCATTGTGCCAGGCTCCAATGTGCCAGGCTGCAGTGTGCCAGGCTCCAGTGTGCAAGGCACCAGTGTGCCAGGCTCAGTGTGCAAGGCTCCAGTGTGCCAGGCTCCAATGTGCCAGGTTCCAGTGTGCAAAGCTCCAGGGTGCCAGGCTCCCGTGTGCCAGGCTCCAGTGTGCCAGGCTCCCGTGTGGCCAGTGCTCCAGTGTGCCAGGTCCAGTTGCCAGGCTCCCGTGTGCCAGGCTCAGGGTACCAGGTTGCAGGGTGCCAGGCTCACCGTGTGCCAGGCTGCAGTGTGCCAGGCTCCAGTGTGCCAGGCTCCTATGTGCCAGGCTCCAGTGTGCCAGGCTCCAGGGTGCCAGGCCCCAGGGTGCCAGGCTCCAGGGTGCCAGGCTCCAGTGTGCCAGCTCCAGTGTGCCAGGCTCCCGTGTGCTAGGCTCCATTGTGCCAGGCTCAGTGTGCCAGGCTCCCGTGTGCTAGGCTTTAGTGTACCAGGCTCCAGTGTGCAAGGCTCCAGGGTGCGAGGCTCCATTGTGCCAGGCTCCAGTGTGCCAGGCAGCAGGGTACCAGGCTCCCGTGTGCCTGGCTCCATTGTGCCAGGCTCCAGTTACCAGGCTCCAGTGTGCAGGCTCCAGTGTGCCAGGCTCCAGTGTGACAGGCTCCAGTGTGCCAGCTCCCCGTGTGCCAGGCTCCTGTGTGCCAGGCTCCAGTGTGCCACGCTCCAGTGTGCACGCTCCAGTGTGCCAGGCCCAGTGTGCCAGACTCCAGGTGCCAGGCTCCAGTGTGCCAGGCTCCAGTGTGCCATGCTCCAGTGTGCCAGGATGCAGTGTGCAGGCTCCGTGTTGCCAGGCTCCAGTGTGCCAGGCTTCAGTGTGCAAGGCTCCAGTGTGCCAGGCTCCAGTGTGCCAGGTTTCCGTGTGCCAGGCTCCAGTGTGCCAGGCTTCAGTGTGCAAGGCTCCAGTGTGCCAGGCTCCAGTGTGCCAGGTTCCAGTGCGCCAGGCTCCAGTGTGCTAGGCTCCAGTGTGCCAGGCTCCAGTGTGCCAGGCTGCAGGGTGCCAGGCTCCCGTGTGCCAGGCTCCAGTGTGCCAGGCTCCAGGGTACCAGGCTCCAGGATGCGAGGCTCCATTGTGCCAGGCTCCAATGTGCCAGGCTGCAGTGTGCCAGGCTCCAGTGTGCAAGGCACCAGTGTGCCAGGCTCCAGTGTGCAAGGCTCCAGTGTGCCAGGCTCCA
>WNGS01096613.1:0-13443 GCA_020271785.1 Procambarus virginalis
CTTAATGCTAAAAGTGTCATTTGGCCAGGCACAGTGACTACCTCGGTTATGAAGTGGCCAAGGAAAAGTGTTACCTCGACAAGACAAAATTAGTGCTATTCTGGACTATCCGTGCTCAGGTCTAAAAAGGACATTCAACGATTTATCGTATGTGTGCGTACTACCGACGCTTTTGTCAGAACTTTTCCAGCGTGGCCACTCCTCTCACAGATTTGTTGCGGAAGGCCGTTAAATTTAAGTGGTCATCGGACTGTGCAGAGGCATTTAAAAACTTGAAATTGATCTTAGCTTCCGCCCCAGTGCTTGCTAGTCCAAGGTTCGACCGTCCGTTTAAAATTCAAGTTGACGCGTCTGACTCGGGTGCTGGTGCAGTGTTGTTGCAAACTGGGGATGATAAAGTGGAACACCCAGTATATTATTACTCTGTGAAATTTGACAAGGCGCAGCGCAATTATTCAGTGATAGAAAAAGAGGCGTTGGCGCTAGTGCTAACTTGCAAAAAGTTCGAAGTGTACCTCACAGGTAATATAGTAGAAGTGTACACGGACCATAACCCATTAGTTTTCATGAATCAGATGAAGCAGAAAAATAAACGCATCCTCAGGTGGGCATTGTACCTACAGGACTTTAATCTATCTATTATCCACCTACCGGGCCGGCTCAACGTGATAGCCGACGCTCTGTCCCGCTTGCCTGAGTAACATTCATCTGAGCCGCAGGAAGCCATACCAAATGTCATGCTTTAGTTATTTTTTTTTTAGGTTCTCCTGTGACATTAAATATCCCGTGTCCAATTATTTACTTCCTTTTGTTTTTTTGTTTTGTGTATGTTTTTTCTTTCAGAGGATTCCCTTGTAATTTTTTGACAAATTGTTGTTTGGTTGATTTTCTATTATGTCATGGATGTCCATTTTATTCTGTATACTCTTACAAAAAAATATGACTACTATTCTAGTAGTCACATTTTTTTTTTCTCTGAAGGGGGGAGGAGTGTTACGACTCTGGGTTCTTTAGAGGGAAACCAGAGGTCAAAATGTGAGCTTATTGAGCTACCATAGAGTAAAAACGCATTGCGAGTGGCATTTGGCATATCTTCCCTGCCAGTCGTAAGATTAGTCTTGTCTCTCGAAGAGTATTTAAAGATTGAGCTTGGGATTGTTTATTAAATAATAAAATAGGCATCAACTATGTTTACTAATACTGTCTAATCATTTGTAAAGTAAACCTGAGTAAATCTAGTATCGGGCACCAGTATGATTAGTTGAACAGTCTGCTGGCAGCATAGCTTTCGGAGAGAGAGACGGGAGACGCTCTTCTCGGCTGACTGGTTGTGGTGGAAGGAAGTGCCTCTCCCTCCTCTTATTTATTTCTTCTGTATCTTCGTCTGGATAAGTTTTCTTTGCTATTTTTGTGGTTATATTGTGGCATACCTATCGTTATATGTGTAGAGTAGTATACCTGGGGTGTAGTAAGTGTATTTACAAGTTTTTATATTACCTGCTATGCTAACGGGGGTTCCAGTGTACCACGTGGCCCCTACCCTAAGCTGACCCCAGTGTGTTATAGTAGAACTTTACCCTAGCTTGTTCCAGTGTAAACCTTGTATCCTGCTTATGTGGACCAAGGCTTTTAACGTAAGATTGTGTGGTAAAGTTAGTATTAAATTGTTATTGGTGTGATTGTGTATGGGGGGTGTTAAGGGGTTAATAAATAAGTAAGCTTGAACAGAGTATCCCTTGTTCCTGTGTGGGAGTACAATAATCATTTCCTAGACTAACCAGGTTTAGTAGCAAGCAATTATTATTGTGGATATTTTACTTTGGGGGCCGGGCCTTTTGTTCTCCCATATCTTGATACCTCTAGTCTTACCCTTACCCCTTAATAGTACCAAGTTCCCCATAGCAAGCCCACTATTGTTCATAACATTCTGCATCCAGAGTAGTTGTGTCCTTCTGCATCCAGAACAGTTGTGTCCTTCTGCATCCAGAGTAGTTGTGTCCTTCTGCATCCAAAGTAGTTGTGTCCTTCTGCATCCAGAGTAGTTGTGTCCTTCTGCATCCAGAGCAGTTGTGTCCTTCTGCATCCAGAGCAGTTGTGTCCTTCTGCATCCAGAACAGTTGTGTCCTTCTGCATCCAGAGTAGTTGTGTCCTTCTGCATCCAGAGCAGTTGTGTCCTTCTGCATCCAGAGTAGTTGTGTCCTTCTGCATCCAGAGCAGCTATGTCCTTCTGCATCCAGAGTAGTTGTGTCCTTCTGCATCCAGAGCAGCTATGTCCTTCTGCATCCAGAGTAGTTGTGTCCTTCTGCATCCAGAGCAGCTATGTCCTTCTGCATCCAGAGTAGTTGTGTCCTTCTGCATCCAGAGTAGTTGTGTCCTTCTGCATCCAGAGTAGTTGTGTCCTTCTGCATCCAGAGTAGTTGTGTCCTTCTGCATCCAGAGTAGTTGTGTCCTTCTGCATCCAGAGTAGTTGTGTCCTTCTGCATCCAGAGCAGCTATGTCCTTCTGCATCCAGAGTAGTTGTGTCCTTCTGCATCCAGAGTAGTTGTGTCCTTCTGCATCCAGAGTAGTTGTGTCCTTCTGCATCCAGAGTAGTTGTGTCCTTCTGCATCCAGAGTAGTTGTGTCCTTCTGCATCCAGAGTAGTTGTGTCCTTCTGCATCCAGAGTAGTTGTGTCCTTCTGCATCCAGAACAGTTGTGTCCTTCTGCATCCAGAACAGTTGTGTCCTTCTGCATCCAGAACAGTTGTGTCCTTCTGCATCCAGAGCAGCTATGTCCTTCTGCATCCAGAGTAGTTGTGTCCTTCTGCATCCAGAGTAGTTGTGTCCTTCTGCATCCAGAGCAGTTGTGTCCTTCTGCATCCAGAGTAGTTGTGTCCTTCTGCATCCAGAGTAGTTGTGTCCTTCTGCATCCAGAGCAGTTGTGTCCTTCTGCATCCAGAGCAGTTGTGTCCTTCTGCATCCAGAGTAGTTGTGTCCTTCTGCATCCAGAGCAGTTGTGTCCTTCTGCATCCAGAGCAGCTATGTCCTTCTGCATCCAGAGTAGTTGTGTCCTTCTGCATCCAGAGCAGTTGTGTCCTTCTGCATCCAGAACAGTTGTGTCCTTCTGCATCCAGAGTAGTTGTGTCCTTCTGCATCCAGAGCAGTTGTGTCCTTCTGCATCCAGAGTAGTTGTGTCCTTCTGCATCCAGAGCAGTTGTGTCCTTCTGCATCCAGAACAGTTGTGTCCTTCTGCATCCAGAGTAGTTGTGTCCTTCTGCATCCAGAGCAGTTGTGTCCTTCTGCATCCAGAACAGTTGTGTCCTTCTGCATCCAGAGTAGTTGTGTCCTTCTGCATCCAGAGCAGTTGTGTCCTTCTGCATCCAGAACAGTTGTGTCCTTCTGCATCCAGAGCAGTTGTGTCCTTCTGCATCCAGAGCAGTTGTGTCCTTCTGCATCCAGAGCAGTTGTGTCCTTCTGCATCCAGAGCAGTTGTGTCCTTCTGCATCCAGAGCAGTTGTGTCCTTCTGCATCCAGAACAGTTGTGTCCTTCTGCATCCAGAACAGTTGTGTCCTTCTGCATCCAGAACAGTTGTGTCCTTCTGCATCCAGAGCAGTTGTGTCCTTCTGCATCCAGAGCAGTTGTGTCCTTCTGCATCCAGAGTAGTTGTGTCCTTCTGCATCCAGAGCAGTTGTGTCCTTCTGCATCCAGAACAGTTGTGTCCTTCTGCATCCAGAGCAGTTGTGTCCTTCTGCATCCAGAGCAGCTATGTCCTTCTGCATCCAGAGCAGTTGTGTCCTTCTGCATCCAGAACAGTTGTGTCCTTCTGCATCCAGAGCAGTTGTGTCCTTCTGCATCCAGAGCAGTTGTGTCCTTCTGCATCCAGAGCAGTTGTGTCCTTCTGCATCCAGAGTAGTTGTGTCCTTCTGCATCCAGAGTAGTTGTGTCCTTCTGCATCCAGAGCAGTTGTGTCCTTCTGCATCCAGAGCAGCTATGTCCTTCTGCATCCAGAGCAGTTGTGTCCTTCTGCATCCAGAGTAGTTGTGTCCTTCTGCATCCAGAGTAGTTGTGTCCTTCTGCATCCAGAGTAGTTGTGTCCTTCTGCATCCAGAGTAGTTGTGTCCTTCTGCATCCAGAGCAGCTGTGTCCTTCTGCATCCAGAGTAGTTGTGTCCTTCTGCATCCAGAGTAGTTGTGTCCTTCTGCATCCAGAGTAGTTGTGTCCTTCTGCATCCAGAGCAGTTGTGTCCTTCTGCATCCAGAACAGTTGTGTCCTTCTGCATCCAGAGTAGTTGTGTCCTTCTGCATCCAGAGTAGTTGTGTCCTTCTGCATCCAGAACAGTTGTGTCCTTCTGCATCCAGAACAGTTGTGTCCTTCTGCATCCAGAGTAGTTGTGTCCTTCTGCATCCAGAGTAGTTGTGTCCTTCTGCATCCAGAGCAGTTGTGTCCTTCTGCATCCAGAGTAGTTGTGTCCTTCTGCATCCAGAGCAGTTGTGTCCTTCTGCATCCAGAGTAGTTGTGTCCTTCTGCATCCAGAACAGTTGTGTCCTTCTGCATCCAGAACAGTTGTGTCCTTCTGCATCCAGAACAGTTGTGTCCTTCTGCATCCAGAGCAGTTGTGTCCTTCTGCATCCAGAGTAGTTGTGTCCTTCTGCATCCAGAACAGTTGTGTCCTTCTGCATCCAGAACAGTTGTGTCCTTCTGCATCCAGAGCAGTTGTGTCCTTCTGCATCCAGAGTAGTTGTGTCCTTCTGCATCCAGAGCAGTTGTGTCCTTCTGCATCCAGAGCAGCTGTGTCCTTCTGCATCCAGAGTAGTTGTGTCCTTCTGCATCCAGAGTAGTTGTGTCCTTCTGCATCCAGAGTAGTTGTGTCCTTCTGCATCCAGAGTAGTTGTGTCCTTCTGCATCCAGAGCAGCTATGTCCTTCTGCATCCAGAGTAGTTGTGTCCTTCTGCATCCAGAGCAGTTGTGTCCTTCTGCATCCAGAGCAGCTGTGTCCTTCTGCATCCAGAGCAGTTGTGTCCTTCTGCATCCAGAGCAGCTGTGTCCTTCTGCATCCAGAGCAGTTGTGTCCTTCTGCATCCAGAGCAGCTGTGTCCTTCTGCATCCAGAGCAGTTGTGTCCTTCTGAATGGTGGATTGTGACTCCAAGGTCCTATTCGTCATCAATCTGCGGCAAGGTAATATGCCGGTAATTTGGTAATTGTGCCGTGGGCTGTTGTGCTCCTCATGGAGCATTAGGATTCCTTGTTCATTATTGTGTATTGTTCTGATCTGCTTTTGTGTCAAAAATTCTTGCATCGTTCCTGTAAACATTTTTTTTTGCAATTTTACTGTAATTATCCTACTTAAAATCATATGTACCTGTAAAGTAAAGCTGTAATGTACATGTTAAACACTTTTTATCAATTTTACTCTTACTTTAAAACTTTCTGTTAGTTTAAGGATTTGCTCTAAGGTCAGTTTAAGGACTTGCCAGAAACGCTATATGCATGCTAGTGGCTTTATAAGATTGTAATGCCAACTTAAACTATGTTCTCTCTTAACCCCCAATGTACTTTCTTGTATATATATAAATAAGTAAATAAATAAATAACATGAAAAGTTTTCAACTTTTCGATAATAAAAAGCATTTACCAGTCTTCTGACCATTTGTGGAGATCTTGTAGATCACTTTGTAAGGCTTCAATATAATTTTCATGTCCCACTTTACCATAAATCTTCTTGTCTTTATGTCATCTGAAATTTGATGATGTGGTTTGTAATATAGTAGTCTCATATATGTCATTGATGTAAATGACAAAAAGGGTTGGCCCCAAAATGGCAACTCCAACATGAGAAAAAATCCACCAGCGATATTTCGACGATGCTCACGTGTATGAGGGGACTTGTAAGCAATGACTGCCAAACTTCCCCTTCCACCCTGAACCCTCCAAACATGTGTTCGCTTGCCCATCAGGGGAAACTTCTAGTGATCTTGAAACCTTGTGTAGTGGAGCCCTTCCACGCAGGTTAACTGCCAGCGTTGTGCTAAAGTATGTTGAAAACGACTCTATAGCTGGAAATGACCGACAAATTGTACTAGACCATTGGATACAAATGTGTGACATTGGTAAAAAACTAAAAAATGTTCCTGGACTTATACCGTAGTGCAATAGATAATATGTATATAGATAACATATATTAAGTGAACTAATAATATCAATATATAATGCTGACTTTAAATGCACAATTAACTAAGTTATCCATCCTTAGCTGGAACATTGCATCCCTCAATAAAAGATTCTCAGATTTACATCACAAAGTAACAACTGAACACATCGATATTGTATGTCTCCAGGAGTGCAGAGTTCCCGCAAGATCCTCACCCCCGAAATTGCCCTCATTTGTTTCTTACAACCTCAGATCCAGCAACTCTTGCATTCTATACATCAAACAATCCCTACCCCATCAACTTCTGCCAGAAAAATAAACTGCCGGTCAACAGTATCATGGAGTGAGGATCTATGTGGGCAACTCTGTCCTCAATGTATTTAATCTATATGCTCCAGCAGGAAAGTTAAATTATATTGATCTTCCAGCCTGCGCTCAAGCAGAGCCAACCATCATTCTTGGTGACTACAATGCTAGACACAAGGACATTGGCGGCTCTCGCTTCAGTAACGGTAATGGGAATCAACTGCTGTCGCTACTAAATAGTCACCAAGATGTGCAGATTGTGGGTGACCTTGAACCCACGCATATTTGTGGAGGCATTCTAGACCTCTGTGTTGGTTTCAACGTCTCTCACGTCTGGTGCACATCATCTATTGTAACAGATTTGTTGTCAGATCATCACCCTAGATTGACTACTCTATGTATAGGAGATACCATCCTGCCCGGTGGAACTTTCAAACGCAAACGGCTCAGTGTTCCTCCTGCTCGACGTGAAGACTTTGTTGCTCATGTGTCAGAGTGGTACAGCACTTATGATCCCTCCACAGTCCAGACATTTAACGACGATCTAGTACAGAGCATTCAGATGTTTGCTGACCCTTTAGGTCGGCCCCCTGCACCATCCAATAGTCGGAACGACATGAAAGGTAATAAACGTCATGCCTATTACAATGACCCCAAACTGCGTACTTTGAAACGCACTGCCAGACGAGTTGGACTTGCATATAGGGAAACACGTACGCCAGCAATGCTCAAGCTCTTTCAGAAAGCCCTAGCCAAGGCGAGGGAGCGCATGACAGAGCTCAGGCAAGATAACTGGGAAACTTTTGTTAACAGTCTCAACTCTCACACCCCCCTCAGCCAGGCATGGAAGGATATTAAAAGAATTAAAGGCGATAAGATCGGCCAAGTAGCACACCCTCACCCTCTACACAGAGCAAACGAGTTAGTCGATGCTTGGGCAACCACCTCTAGCTTCAATAATCTTCCCCCAGACATACAGTTCAGATTAAATGCTGGTTACGGAGATCGAGAAAGGCTCGTTGACTTCATGCTCCACAAGGAAGATGAATGCAACGTGCCATTCACTGAGTTTGAATTACTCGCGGCCCTAAACAAAGGCAAAGCCACATCCCCCGGTGAAGATGGTATCACTTATGACATATTGCGTCTGCTCCCTTTAGTACCAGGGAATCCCCTGCTTGAGCTGTATAATATGAGCTATGTTACTGGGGAACTTCCTATCTCTTGGACCAACAGTATAATCATTCCAATTCCCAAGCCAAATCAAGAGAATGCTTTCCGCCCAATTTCCCTTACTAGCTGCATTTGCAAAACATTCGAGAGAATGGTCCTAAACCGTCTCCTCCATAGAATAAGAACCATGCTATCCCCCCAGATATATGGCTTCATGCATGGAAGGAGTGTGCATCATTGCATCACCACCTTTCTTACCCTGCACACTGAAAAGTCATATACCACCTTCCTAGATCTTAAGTCTGCCTTTGATATTGCAAATAGACATGTTATCTTGAGTGAGCTTGCAAGAATGAATGTTGGTGGTCGGCTTCTTTGTTGGATCAGGGGTTACTTATCCAACAGGAAGTCATCTGTATTTTTCCAGGGGCATAGGAGTGTAACAAGAGACTTTGAACTAGGTACCCCGCAGGGTGGTGTCCTCAGTCCTACCTTATTTAATATCTTAATAAACACGCTGTTAAACTCTATACCGAGCAAACCCAACGTCCACATCATTAGCTATGCTGATGATATAATGATACACACCACTGGGTATGCTAACACACAGAACACTCTTAACTCTGTATTAGATTCATGTCAGGACCTAGGTTTAATTATCTCAGCAGAGAAAACAAAGATACTAAATCGGCGCCCACCCAGGCAGGGAGGAGCTGTTCGCAAGATGCAACTATCTGATGGCTCCCAGCTTGACTATGTAAACAGATTCAAATACCTTGGCCTTGAGGTGCCACTGTATGGTCCTGTTGTATTCAGACTCTGTCGTCAGTATAAAGAGAGGCTCCGAGCTCTCAAGGCTGTTGCAGGTTATCACTCAGGCTATGGTGCCAATGTCAGAATTGTCAAAATGATGTACCTTGCATACATCAGATCTTTAGTGGATTATGCTGCACCTCTGCTTGTTTTGATGCCTGAAAGAAAGCTTGGAGGGCTTGAAAAATTGCAGAACGAAGCCCTGAGGATAATCCTTGGGTGCCCTCGTACCACAAAGATACTTAATATGAGAAAGGAACTTAATATTCTGAGCGTTGTTGATCGTGTTACTGAAATTAACTGTCAAATTGGTATAAAAATGCTTAGGCTAACTCATCCTAATCCTTGCACAGAAGCCCTCCAGACTTACTTTATTGAAGATCAGCATTGTTCCAAATGGATAACAAAAACTGGAACTCAACTCAGAATGTATGGGGTTCATGATTTGTACCAAGAGAAACAACAACGGCACTTTCCTGCACCGTGGGAGGTTACACCCTTTCCAGTTTTAATCCCTCCCTTTCCACCCAAGAAGCAAATTAGAGATAAGCCCAAGCTTCGTCTTGAGGCAAAGCTCAACGCCTTAAGCCATATTGATGCTCTGTCCACAGAGCATTCTCTCTCTCAAATCATATACACTGATGGTTCCCTACACCGCACCACGGGTGCAGCTGGAAGTGCAGTTGTTCTGACAATGGGCGATGGCTTGTACTTTGAGTGGGGAGTCCGTATAAACAATTGGGCCTCTACCCTTCAGACCGAACTATTTGCCTTGATCCTTGCACTGAAATGTGTACAAGTCTCCAAACTTGATACATTAATTGTAAGTGACTCCTTATCATCCTTAAATGCTCTCAACTCTTTAAGACATAACTGTAACATGCTCGTGTCCGAAGCTAGACACAAATACAACAAAATTATTAAGGATGGTAACAGAGTCCATTTCATGTGGTCTCCATCTCATGTTGGCCTCCGAATGCATGATAGAGCTGATAAGTTAGCCAAAGAATCTGCCTTTAAAGGAGCCGTTGAGTGTAACCTTGGATTGTCAATGAGCAATCTGAGAGCAGCAGTACACCGAGAACTTCAACAAGATCTTGTAGATCTGAGGCAAAGTGAAATTGACACCAGTAATTCCATCTATCATCATACTATCATGCAAGAGGAGCCACACATCTATGGATCATCCAATAAAATCAGCAGACTTCTAGATGTTACTGCTGCTCGGCTTAGACTCGGTTACAAGTATCTCTGGGAATTCTCATTATCTGCCGATGTAGACCTGACCAAATGTAAACTGTGTCAACAAAATTATTCGCACACCCTCCGTCACTATGTGATGGAGTGCGAAAAGATACGTGAATTTAGAGACAATTCTATAACCAATGTTCCAGCGATGTGTAAATATTTCATTCAAAATGATCTGCTACCAGAAATTTTAGCCAAATATCCCCAGTTTGCTAACTGTAGGTAGTAACTGAGTGATTGTAACCTATCCACCGCTGCCCACTGGATGGGGGCGGTGTGCAGGACAAACATATAAATTGTGACACTAGCTCTCCACATATGTCAGTTGCTTAATTTAGAACCTGTACTTGAGGTCGATCTCGAACCCATTGTTGATGTGACGACTTATATTGAATTTTGTAACTAGCTCATCAAGATTGTAACTTGCTTAGCTAAATGAATTGTGGGGTTCAGTCCCTGAGCCCATTATGTGCCTCTGTAACCCTTTCCACTACCGCCCACAAGATGGGTATGGGGTGCATAATAAATGAACTAAACTAAACTAAACTCTATTAGCCCCCACTAGCAAAATCTGGGAAGAGCACAGGAATATCTTCCAAGATTCCTCAGTGTATGAAGTAATTGCAAAGCTCAAGGTATCTCATACCATCTGGACTGAAGCATAGCAGATTTGCAGAATGGGGAATAAATTTTATAATATTCAAGTTCAAGTTCAAGTATGTTTATTGAGATAAGCAAGAAATACAGCTCAAAGGGATAGAGTAGCTTAGGCTATTTCTACCCCCCTTTATAATATTTTATATTGTTAATGCCAAAAACTGCATCAACATTTGTGTGGATTTCAGGATTAATCTTTCAGCTGAGATCATTGATGTAAAGGTCCTAATTAACATAATACAGACATCAGTGATTAATAAAATGCTATGCTGTGCAAATAATAAATTAACCATTGTATAATAATACGTATTTAGCTGCATTAATTAACATACAACATACAAAGCTTAAATATTTTGACTTCCGGAATTGTATATATTCTGGCGCGCGTCGGACGTCACTTGTTTCTTGTTTACCTCGGGATGTGATGTGATGAAGGGAAGATAATATTGGTGCCAGATGAGTCCCGGTGAGTCCTCAAGAGTCCTCTGTGGCCCCTGTCACCGTAGTGCCTCGGTGTGACCCCCGTCACCGTAGTGCCTTGGTGTGGCCCCCGTCACCGTAGTGCCTCGGTGTGGCCCCTGTCACCGTAGTGCCTCGGTGTGGCCCCTGTCACCGTAGTGCCTCGGTGTGGCCCCTGTCACCGTAGTGCCTCGGTGTGGCCCCTGTCACTGTAGTGCCTCGGTGTGGCCCCTGTCACCGTAGTGCCTCGGTGTGGCCCCTGTCACCGTAGTGCCTCGGTGTGGCCCCTGTCACCGTAGTGCCTCGGTGTGGCCCCTGTCACCGTAGTGCCTCGGTGTGGCCCCTGTCACTGTAGTGCCTCGGTGTGGCCCCTGTCACCGTAGTGCCTCGGTGTGGCCCCTGTCACCGTAGTGCCTCGGTGTGGCCCCTGTCACCGTAGTGCCTCGGTGTGGCCCCTGTCACTGTAGTGCCTCGGTGTGGCCCCTGTCACTGTAGTGCCTCGGTGTGGCCCCCGTCACCGTAGTGCCTCGGTGTGGCCCCTGTCACCGTAGTGCTTCGGTGTGGCCCCTGTCACTGTAGTGCCTCGGTGTGGCCCCCGTCACCATAGTGCCTCGGTGTGGCCCCTGTCACTGTAGTGCCTCGGTGTGGCCCCCGTCACCATAGTGCCTCGGTGTGGCCCCTGTCACCGTAGTGCTTCGGTGTGGCCCCTGTCACTGTAGTGCCTCGGTGTGGCCCCTGTCACCGTAGTGCCTCGGTGTGGCCCCTGTCACTGTAGTGCCTCGGTGTGGCCCCTGTCACCGTAGTGCCTCGGTGTGGCCCCTGTCACCGTAGTGCCTCGGTGTGGCCCCTGTCACCGTAGTGCCTCGGTGTGGCCCCTGTCACTGTAGTGCCTCGGTGTGGCCCCTGTCACTGTAGTGCCTCGGTGTGGCCCCCGTCACCATAGTGCCTCGGTGTGGCCCCTGTCACCGTAGTGCTTCGGTGTGGCCCCTGTCACTGTAGTGCCTCGGTGTGGCCCCCGTCACCATAGTGCCTCGGTGTGGCCCCTGTCACTGTAGTGCCTCGGTGTGGCCCCCGTCACCATAGTGCCTCGGTGTGGCCCCTGTCACCGTAGTGCTTCGGTGTGGCCCCTGTCACTGTAGTGCCTCGGTGTGGCCCCTGTCACCGTAGTGCCTCGGTGTGGCCCCTGTCACCGTAGTGCCTCGGTGTGGCCCCTGTCACCGTAGTGCCTCGGTGTGGCCCCTGTCACCGTAGTGCCTCGGTGTGGCCCCTGTCACCGTAGTGCCTCGGTGTGGCCCCTGTCACCGTAGTGCCTCGGTGTGGCCCCTGTCACCGTAGTGCCTCGGTGTGGCCCCCGTCACCGTAGTGCCTCGGTGTGGCCCCTGTCACTGTAGTGCCTCGGTGTGGCCCCTGTCACCGTAGTGCCTCGGTGTGGCCCCTGTCACCGTAGTGCCTCGGTGTGGCCCCTGTCACCGTAGTGCCTCGGTGTGGCCCCTGTCACCGTAGTGCCTCGGTGTGGCCCCTGTCACCGTAGTGCCTCGGTGTGGCCCCAGTCACCGTAGTGCCTCGGTGTGGCCCCTGTCACTGTAGTGCCTCGGTGTGGCCCCCGTCGCTGTAGTATCTCGGTGTGGCCCCTGTCACGATAGTAATTATGTGTAGTTACAGGATGAGAGCTGCTCCTGTGGTGTCATGTTCTGCCAGTATTCTTTGTCATGTGACGTTGAAACTACAGTATTGATAGTTTTGACATTCACTGCGAGCTCTCTTAAATTGTTTAAACCATCTACAACTCTGTGTATAAAAGAGCACTTTCTTATAATTTTTGGCACTACTGTTTCCTTAACTTAATTATATGACCTCATTTTTGAAGTTGCAGGTTTCGTAAAGTCCTCCCTTTGTCATTTTGTCGATTCCAGGTATTTTTTGTATGTAGTATCTTGTTTTTGGCTTAGGGTCAACTATAACATGTACCCCGTAATACACATGTTGGGGAAATCTCTGACGCCCAGAGGCTATAAGATCGCCGGTTGACGGAAAAACTGCAGATAAACCCAGTGTAAAGCAGGTGCTTGGTGACACCCTGGTATCTTACGTGGAGGCACGTGCCAGACTCACACTCCACATAGAAAACCTAATGGAAAACTATCAACACACTGTTATCCGAGACGATAATGCTTCAGGTGTTCTGTGAACTCTGGGTAGCCAAATTAAGTTGAAGCCAAACTGGAAAATCACAATGGCCACTCTAATACTTTGAATCCAACCGGGTAAAATTCGGCATGTCTTCCAGTGATCTTCAGCAGAGAAGGATCCAGATGTCACCACAGGTGACACCCCTAGGATCAACACTTGCATCAGAGGAGCTCCAGCATATTTCAACAATCCTAAGTATTGTAGTACAGGTTGAGGATAGTGAGTGGTGTCCCAGAGATCATAAGGTATAGTGCTTTTGAAAATAGATGAGATAACAGGAATGGGCTAAGGGAAGTGAAAAATTGGGTGACAAAAGTTGCCCCTATAGTGTTTACAGTGCAGAGAACAACATTCAAGATGGCCACTGACAAGAGGAAAAACAAAACAGAGCTTATCTTGAGGTTATCTTGAGATGATTTCGGGGCTTTTTTTTCAGTGTCCCCGCGGCCCGGTCCTCGACCAGGCCTCC
>WNGS01096618.1:0-20648 GCA_020271785.1 Procambarus virginalis
AGTGAAGCTATAGTAAGCTGCTATGGGTACAGGTCCTGGCCTTGTGTGCTCTGTCATGATGCTGGTTTTTAATTTTGCCAGAAATACTTTTCTTTGCCTTGTCTTCATGTTCTTTCCGCCTCCCCCCCCCTCTTCTCCTTGTCCTGAGCCCTGTCCCCCCAGTTGATCATTTCTCTGGCTAGACCTATTTGCCATTCGTGGCATTATTCTTTTGGTTACCTAGCTAGGCCCTCCTCCCCATCGTGGCCCCCGTGCGGCCGTTGGCGTCGTGAGAGGGCTTAGTAGGCGGCTGCCGGAGTGTGATGCTCGTGGGACAGTCCTCTGTCCTTTTGTGGCCTTGCACTCCTGCTGCTGTCTTCTCTAATTGTGCCGGATCGCTTTTCCTTTTCCTTATGTTTCGTTTTTCTCCCCCTCTTCTCCTATCTGCTTGTCGTTTCCTGCCGACCTTTGCTTGTTTTGGATTATTCCTTTGGACTTCTTCTATTTTGACGCCGGGTGCTTGAGGAGGCATACTCTTGCACCCGTAGAACTGTAGTACCCAACGTCTCGAGCGAGGGGAACCTTTTATTGTCAATCCCCCTTTCGTCGCTGAACCCGATCTCGACGGACTGACGGTTCTTAAGGTGGCGTTTGTGGGGCGTATACTCACGACGCACCCCTAGGGGGCCCGGCATGATCGGCGATAGCTTCCTGTTGGGTGTCCTGCCTCTAATTGTGGCTCCATGGTGGGTATGGGGGCACATTCGTGGATGAATTCTTTCTCTTCGTCTCTATGTCAATGAATGTTTCTGTTGTACCCTCTCAGGCTCGTGGGGTGGGCGACCAAGCCCCCGAGTCGGCCTGTATTGGAAGACCAGGCTCTGTAGCTCCCGCTGCGTTGGGCCCCGACCTTGCTCCTCCTTTGACCATCCTGACTTCTTCCCCAGCTCCCCTCCCTCCTCTGTGGTTGGGTCGAGCCTCCAGCCCCCAGTGGTGACCACTTCGTCCCCTGGTGCGGCTAAGTCTCTCGTTGTGACTACTGCGCCTTTTGTCCCCTCTCTCTCAGGGGTTCTCAACGCCGTCAGCGCCACGGCCGCACTCGCTCGTTTCCTTCCTGTACTGATGCGTATCAGGCCTTGTTTGGTCCTGCTTCATGGGCCAAATACTTTGATCTCCTCCCTCTTGATTCTGCGCCTCCTGACGATTTCTCCCTCCATCGGCATCTCGTTGATTCCGTGGATGCGTCTGTCACCTTCAACCCCACTCGTCTCGGTACACGTGTCGTTGCTGCTCCTTCTCAGGATGCAGCTTCCCGCTTGGCTGCCTTATCCTGCCTTGGTGAGATCCCTGTTCGGGTCTCTAAGAACACTCGGTTGAATGCCAGTGTTGGCACTATTCTGCTCCCGCCCCATGTTGCGACCGGTGTTCGGAATCTGCAGGACTGCCACGATGACATTCGGCATATCCTTGATGCCCAAGGCCATTCTGTCCTCCAGGTTGACTCGTTTACTCGTCCCCCTCGTGGTCGTCGCCGTCAACCCCTTCGAGTTGTGAAGATCACCTTTGATGGTAGGACCCTTCCACCCTCTGTCATTCTTGCTGGTGCCAGGTGCTCTGTCCAGGAGTATATTCCTTCTCCTCGGCTTTGTAACAAGTGCTGGAGGTTTGGGCATGGTGCCCTCCGCTGCTCTGGGACTGTCTCTCTCTGTCCTTTGTGTGGGGGTGAAGGTCACTCTAAGTCGGAGTGCACTTCTCCCCAAGCTCGCTGCCTCAACTGCGGTGAGGCCCATCCTACCTTCTCCCGTGCCTGTATCCATTACAAGCTTGAGGCAGCCGTCCTCAACTTGAAGCACCGGGAGCGTTTATCTTTTCCTGAGGCGAGGCGCCAGGTTCGCCGGCTCCCGCCTTATGCTAACGTCTCTTATGCTCGCGTGTTGCGCTCTTCCTCTCCTCGTCCTTCCCACCTTCCTCAGACTCACAACCGTTTCCGGGCCTTGGACCCTGATACGCCCACTGCCCCTCCTCTGTTCCTTTGAGTTCTGTCCCGAAGGGTCCCCCTCCTGGTCCTCTGTCTGGGGTTCCCCTTCTTTCTACCCGGTCTGTCATGTCTCCTGTGTCTTCTTCCTCGTCTCCCTCCGATCCTCCTTCCCATCCTCCTCCTCCATCTATTGACTCTCCCCGCCGCCTGTCGGTGCAGGCGGATGTCCATCGCTCTCCTAACGGCCGTCGTGTGTGCTCTCGTTCAGCTTCTCCTGTTGAGACACTGGAATCCGTTGCCCGGTACGTAGTTGCTGGGACACCGGTCTCTTTAAGTCAGAAGCGTAAGCCTGGCTCCTCTCCTTCCTCCTCCCCGGCGGGTAAGAAGGCTTCGCTTTCTTCCTCGACCCCTACTACTGGCTCTATTGCTCCTTCCCCTCCCATTTCAGTGGTTGCGCCCCCTGTTCCTGCTATGGAGGTTTCTTTGGCCCCTGCTTCCCTTTCGGTTGCTGCCCTTGCTGAGGTGCGCTCCCCTCTTTCTACTCCCCCTCTTCCTGCTGCTGTCCTTGACTGCTCCTCTCCGTTGTCTCCTCCTCTTCCTCCTCCGGACCCCGCCCGCCCACCTCTGGTCTGTTCTCCCGCTTCCTTCCCTCCGTCTTTGCTCAGTTTACCCATGCCCCCTAACCCTGACTTTGCTGACCCTGATCCCGACCCTGATATTCTTTAACGTGCTGTGTTGCTCTTTCGCCTTTGTTTCTTCCTTGTTTTCTGTTGTTGTCCTTTCTCTTCTCGTCGATGTCTATTCTTCAATGGAACGTTCGAGGTTATTACGCCAATTTCCTCGAACTCCAACTTCTGATTTCGCGGTTTTCGCCCCTTTGTGTCTGTCTCCAGGAGCCGATGCTTGGTGCTCGTCCTGGTCGTTTTCGTGGCTATTCCTTTCTCTCCCCCCCCCCAGCCGTTGCTGGGGCTCCTAATTCTTCTGCTCTCTTGATTCGCGCTGATGTTCCCTTTGTTCCTTTACTTTTTCCTTTGCCCCTCCATTGTTCTGCTGCTCGTATCTTTGTGGGGAAATGGTACACAGTTTGTTCCATTTATCTCCCCCCGAGTGTCCCGCTTTCTCTTCCTGATTTGAAACACCTCTTGGACTCCTTGCCGGAGCCTGTGCTCCTGCTGGGTGACTTCAATTGTCGTCATTCTCTTTGGGGTGACGTTCTGACGAATACCCGGGGTCGCCTTCTTGAGCCGTTTCTCCTCTCTTCTTCCCTGTCTCTTCTGAATTCTGGTGAGCCCACTCATTTGGACTCTCGGACTCGCACCCTTTCCTGTCTTGATCTTTCTCTCTGCTCTTCTTCTCTTTACTTAGATTTCACGTGGCAGGTTCTTGATGACCTCCATGGCAGTGATCATTTCCCTATCCTTGTTTCCTTTTTCTCTTTTCGCCCTTCCCTCTCTTTTCCTAGGTGGCAGTTTGCTAAAGCGGACTGGAACCTATTTACCCTCAGTGCTGCTCTCTCTGACCTCTCCCTTCTGCCTCTCCCTCGCGCTCTCCTCCTTTTTCATGACACTGTCTTCGACGCTGCCCTCCGCTCTATTCCTCGCTCTTCCTCTCGGGGTCCACGGAAGTGCGTTCCCTGGTGGAATGCGGACTGTGCTCGGGCTGTCCGCTGTAAGCGTGCAGCCTGGAAGAGGCACCGCCGTCGGCAGACGACCGATTCTTTTCTTTTCTTTCGGAAAGCGAGTGCGGTGGCCCGTAGGGCCATCCGTACGGCTAAACGTGAATGTTGGGCTTCTTATGTCTCCACAATTACGTCCGAAACTCCCCTGCCACAGATCTGGAAGCGTATCCGCAAGATAGCGGGTAAGTTCGTTCCCGATGTTTCCCGGTCCTTCACCTCCGTGGTACTCTTGTGGCGGACCCGTTGCAGGTCGCTACCGAACTGGGTTCCCACTTTTCTTCTGTTAGCTCTGGTCTTCATCTTCCCCAATCTTTCCTTCTTCGTAAACCTGTCCTTGAGTCTCGTCCTTTAGATTTCTGCACTCGTCTTCGACTTTCCTATAACGATCCCTTCTCTCTCTCTGAACTTCGTTCTGCCCTGGCCCTCTGCGGTTCTACGGCGGCGGGCTCCGATGGTATTCATTATGAGATGCTTCGCCATCTCCCTCCGTGCACGTCTCAGTATTTACTGAGTCTGTATAATCGGATCTGGGAGTCGTCGTCAGTCCCTGAGGACTGGCTCGATGCCGTTGTCCTCCCTGTTCGCAAACCAGGGTCTCTGGGAACTTCCCCTAAGGACTTTCGCCCTATTGCCCTCACAAGTTGTGTCTGCAAACTCTTTGAACGTATGGTTAACGTTCGTCTGATGTGGTTCCTGGAACACCATCACCTCCTCTCCCCTTCTCAATTTGGTTTCCGCAAGTGCCGCAGCACGACAGATGTCCTGGTGAACTTGGAGGTCTATATTCGTACTGCTTTTGCTGCGAGGACCTCCGTTGTTGCCGTCCTTTTTGACCTGGAAAAGGCTTACGACACCACTTGGCGATATCATATTCTATCCCAGCTTCATTCTTTTGGCCTTCGTGGTCATCTCCCTCTCTTTCTCCGCAGCTTCCTCTCTCGTCGTTCCTTTCGGGTGCGCCTTGGTACCGCTCTCTCTGCCTCTTTTCAGCAATACGAAGGTGTGCCCCAGGGTAGTGTTCTGAGCACTACTCTTTTTCTGGTTGCCCTCAATGGTCTTCTTTCCTCTCTTCCTTCAGGTGTCTTCTCCGCTCTCTATGTCGATGATCTTACCCTTTGCTGTCAGGGTGATGATTCGCCTCTCCTTCAGCGCCGGCTTCAACTTGCGATTGATGCCGTGTCGTCTTGGGCCACCGATCATGGCTTCAAGTTCTCTACTTCTAAGACTTGTGCCATGTCTTTTACTCGGAAACGGGTCGTTCTTCGTCCCTCTTTGTCACTTTATGGTCATCCCCTTGAGTACAAAGATTCCGCGAAGCTTTTGGGGTTATTCCTTGACACTCGTTTGTCTTGGTCTCCCCATATCTCTTACCTCCGTGTTGAGTGCTCTAAGGCCCTTACCCTCCTTCGAGTATTGTCCCATACTTCTTGGGGAGCGGATAGGCGCACTCTCCTTGCTTTGCATTCCTCTCTCGTCCTGTCTAAGCTCGATTATGGTTGCCCTGCTTACTCTTCTGCTTCTCCTTCTGCTCTTCGCCGTCTTGATGCTTTGCACCATACTGGGCTGCGCCTCAGTTCTGGTGCCTTTCGTTCGACTCCCGTCCTTAGCTTGTATGTTGACACTGGCTTCCTGTCTCTCCAGGACCGCCGTGATCGCTACTGTCTTCGCTATCTTGCGCGGTCCTTGCAACATCCTTCCTCTCGCCTCTGTCGTGCTTTAACTTTTACCCCTCCTGCGGTTCCTGTTCCTCTTCACCACCTCCCTCTTTCTGTCCGGTTATCTCGCTTACAGGATTCTCTTTCCGTTCGTGTTTCTAATGTTTCTCCTCGTGTTGTTCCTTCTTTGCCCCCGTGGAGAGTCCCCCTTCCGCAGTTTTGTACATCCTTGACCCGCGTCACTAAAGCTTTTACCCCTCCTACGGTTCTAAAACGCCTTTTCCTTGAGCACTTTTCTTCTCACTCCCGCTCCGTTTCTGTCTTCACCGATGGGTCTAAGTCTGCGGACGGTGTTGGCTACTCTGTTGTTTTTCCTGATCGCACTTATATGTGTCGCTTACCTCCGGAGACTAGCATCTTTACAGCGGAGCTTTATGCTATTCTCTATGCTCTTCGTCTCCTGCTTTCTCGTTGTCAGTCTTCCTTTGTGGTTGTTGTTGACTCTCGTAGTGCCCTCATGGCTCTCGGGTCCTTTAATCCGGTTCATCCAGTAGTTGTCGAGATCCAGCATTGGCTGTTTCTTGTTCACAGTAAGTTTAAGTCGGTTGAGTTTTGTTGGGTTCCCAGCCATATTGGTGTGTCTTTAAATGAGCGTGCGGATGCTGCCGCCAAGGAAGCTGTCCGCTCTTGTCCCATCTCTCGTAAAGGTATTCCATATTCCGACTTTTACCCGGTTATCCATTCCTCCATCCTTACCCGTTGGCAGGCTTCTTGGTCGTCTGTTACTGGTAACAAACTCCGTACTCTTAAATGTTGTGTTTCCTCGTGGCCGTCCTCCTACCACCGTAACCGGCGATGGGAAACTGCTCTGGCGAGGTTGCGTATTGGCCATACTCGCTTAACCCATGGTCACTTGATGGAGCGCCGCCCTGCTCCTTATTGTCCTAATTGCATTGTCCCTCTTACGGTCGTGCATGTCCTTCTTGAATGTCCTGACTTCCGGGACGAGCGTGTGTCTTGCTTTCCGACCGCCCCTCGCGGTCACCTGTCCCTCGATAGAATTCTTGGTGACTCGGATACTTTTGATATCGTTCGCCTTATGCGTTTTTGTTCTCGTATTGGCATCCTTGGTGATATTTAGCGCCCTCTGATTATTCCGCACATTTGATGGTGCTACATAGCCTTCCCGGTTTGGTGCCTTCTTTTGATAATTACTTACTTACTTACAGCCTTGAGAAGTCAACCTGCCACAGCCCATTACCAGTATCAAGGACAAAAGAATTGGGCCTTGCAACCCAGACATGGGACCCTTGCCCTTAGCGAACAATTGGCACTATATATTTTTCCATTTTAATGAAATATATACAGCACTTACTTTCCAAGTCCTATGTAATTCTCCTCTTTTATCAAATATGGTATTTTCACACAAGCTGTTCTTACTAAATTGTACTCATCTATTTTTACTCCCTTAGTTGTATGTATGTAGCTGTACTTACCTACTTGTATTCACTTAGCAATGTGCACCAAGTTGTAGTCACCTACATGTACTACCCCTAGTTGTTCTCGTGTAGTTGTACTCACCTGCTTGTATTCATCTAGCAGTGCTCACCAAGTTGTACTTACCTAGATATACTCTCCTAGTGTTCTATTGTGGTTGTACTCACCTACTTGTATTCATATATCAGTGCTCACAAAGCTGTACTCACCTCCATGTACTCCCCTAGTTGTTCTCATGCAGATGTACTCACGCACATCAACAAACTGGAAAAGGTACAAAGACATGCTACTAAGTGGCTCCCAGAACTGAAGGGCAAGACCTATGAGGAGAGGTTAGAGGCAGTAAATATGCCAAAACTAGAAGACAGAAGAAAAAGAGGTGATATGATCACTACATACAAAATAGTAGAGAGGAATTGATAAAATCGATAGGGAAGATTTCCTGAGACCTAGAACTTTAAGAACAACAGGTCATTGATATAAACTAGCTAAACACAGATGCCGAAGAAATATAAGAAAATTCACTTTCGCCAACAGAGTGGTAGACGGTTGGAACAAGTTAGGTGAGAAGGTGGTGGAGGCCAAGACCGTCAGTAGTTTCAAAGCGTTATATGACAAAGAGTGCTGGGAAGACGGGACACCACGAGCGTAGCTAATCCTGTAACTACACTTAGGTAATTAGACTTAAGTAATTACCTACATGTACTCCCCTAATTGTTCTCATGCAGTTGTACTCACCTACATGTACTCCCCTAGTTGTTCTCATGCAGTTGTACCCACCTACATGTACTCCCCTAGTTGTTCTCATGCAGTTGTACCCACCTACATGTACTCCCCTAGTTGTTCTCATGCAGTTGTACCCACCTACATGTACTCCCCTAGTTGTTCTCATGCAGTTGTACTCACCTACATGTACTCCCCTAGTTGTTCTCATGCAGTTGTACCCACCTACATGTACTCCCCTAGTTGTTCTCATGCAGTTGTACTCACCTACATGTACTCCCCTAGTTGTTCTCATGCAGTTGTACCCACCTACATGTACTCCCCTAGTTGTTCTCATGCAGTTGTACTCACCTACATGTACTCCCCTAGTTGTTCTCATGCAGTTGTACTCACCTACATGTACTCCCCTAGTTGTTCTCATGCAGCTGTACTCACCTACATGTACTCCCCTAGTTGTTCTCATGCAGTTGTACTCACCTACATGTACTCCCCTAGTTGTTCTCATGCAGTTGTACTCACCTACAACTAGTCTGGTTGAGAACCGGGCCGCGGGGATGCTAAGTCCCGAAATCATCTCAAGATAACCAACTTGTACTCACCTGGCAGTGCTCACCAAGTTGTACTAACCTACATGCACTCTTCTAGTTGTACTCACCTACATGTACTCTTCTAGTTGTACTCACCTACATGTACTCTTCTAGTTGTACTCACCTACATGTACTCTTCTAGTTGTACTCACTACATGTACTCTTCTACTTGTACTCACTTACATGTACTCTCCTAGTTGCACTCATGCTTTTGTACTTACCTAGTTGTATTCACCAATTTGTGCCATAATGATATTCAATGTAAAATCTGCTATAATACAGATGCATGTGATAAAGAAGTTTTTGATGCACCTTAATTTTTTTCTTTCCAATTAAAATGTTAAATTAAATGTTGTTTGTGTCCTTCATACACCTATGAAACAACATTTTCAATATATCGAAATCGGACCCATTTAAAGTGTTAATGTACATACATAACGTACATGAATATAATTTTAAACATGAAAACAGTATTTTTAATATTTAATTTCACAAACAGTGTTATACAAATAATTTTTAGCAAAAGCCTATTAAAAATTAAATAAGAGTTTACATACAAAAGAAGTAAATGTTTTGCACATCTATCATACAACTAAAACACAACATTTACAATTATTATTGTTGTACGTTACAAAATGACAGAAAATTTAATATATAAACATGAAAAAATAGTTTATTATATAAGGGAACCAATAGTAATAATATATAAGGGAACAAATAGTATTATGTAAGTCAATATATTATTATATAAAAAAATTATAATCTAGTCATCAAGTAATTTTATCAAGTAAATAAATGTTTTAAGAATGTTTCACACAGCTATGGAACAACATTAACAATTTTTTTATCAAAGTATTGTACAGAAAGTTTTATTATTTAAAAATTATTTTTTCATTTTTTCTTTATATAAAGGCACGAAACTAATGTTAGAAAATATAGCATTTGCCATATAACATATCAATGAACATATCTTGTTACCCTACATTTTCCTATCTCCCTCATTTTTTCCCTTCTCTCTTTTTTTTTTCCCCTCATTTTCTCTTTTGTTGTTTGTCTTGAGCACTTGAGGAGATCAGGTATATTCGAGCCCTAAAAAGTATTTTCTTTATGTTATTATGGCAAATTGCTTTTTTTATTTCTACTACATTAAGTTCGCCTTTATTTTGTCATATGTAAAAAAATCAATTTTTTAAATTAATTTTGCAAATTTATTGTACATTACATATATAAATTGTCGACAGTTGTTTTTCACTAGCTTTTGTGACACATTCTTAAAACATTTATACTTGATGAACTAGAATTAAAACAATTGTGTATTGGATTAATCTTTCAATTTTTTTCATTGACGGTCACATAATTATCTTGATGTTTTTTCTCTCTTATTATTTATTTTCACTCTACTGTATTTCTGGCCTTGTGATATTTCCTTCTTTTATTCCCACCCTTATTTGTTTTTCTACCTTCACATTTCTTTCTTTTCACTTTCACCCCCCCCCTGTTTTCATGTTATCATATATTAAACCTTCTTTTTTACTGTTTTCCCATTTCTCGTTCAACCGTACAACACACTAATTTTTCAAGTGTAAAATGTGTTCGTGTTCTTAGTTGTCATGATAAGTATGTTGTCCATAACATTTACTTCCACTTTCCTGTACTTTTTCGGTAAACTCTTACTTTGTATTCTTTGAATAGGCTTTGTGCCTATTTCTTTTACATCATTATGTTTTCTCACTCCTTTTTTATTTTGTGTGTTTTTTTTTTGCCCAAAACTGAATTATATTAAAATATCATTTGTTCTTTCTATGTTCCTTACCCACCCCAATATTCAGTAGTACGTTTACAATACATTATCACTTTACAATGGGTCCGAATTTCCGATATATCTGTAAACATGTGTTTTTCATACTTTTCCGGTGTATGAAGGAATTCAAGCAAACACATTAATTTAACCCCCTTTCACATTGGTCCCAACCAGACACGCACAAACAAACATTACAGGTTGCATCACTTATTTTTTTTATTTTTTTAAAAAAAAAAAATTTTTTTTCCTTTCTTTTATCTCTCAACCATACCCTCTGCTGATTTTTTTTGTCCCCTAGTTATTGCTTTCTCATCCACTGAACTATCTTTGTGTTTATGCACACTTCCCCCCCACTTGGTGAATACACAACTAGGTAACGTAAAAAGCACCTCGCATTGTGATACAATAGGAGAGTGAACATTGTTTTTTTAGTTGTATGTACACAAGTAGCAAGAGCTATTCATTGTAGGTGTCCCTTGTACCCCCCCCTTACAACTTGCCCTGTGGAGCATGCATTTTGCTTGTGTGTTTTCGTGTATTTGTTTTTTTTTGCACTTAACCTATACATTTTGCACATCTTACATGTAGTGATGCCCTGTACAACACAATCCCCCCGAAGAGTACTTTTATTATTGGTGATTTTTGTTTATTTACCAATTTGGTGAGCAACTGTAGACCCCACGTGATAACCCCCCCACCCCCACATAGACCCCCCCGGATTCCTATATCTCGATTTTCCCCTGCCCCTTTTTTTTTTTTTTTTTTTTTTTTTTTTTTTTTTTTTTTTTTTTTTTTTAACCCCCCCCCCCCAACTCTACCCCGCCCTCCCGCTTCCCCCCTTTTCCCGGACCCCCCACACCCGGTCCTTACCTTTTTTTTTTCTTTCCTATTTGATTTTTTCTTCTTATCCAGGCTCCCCTTGTCAGTCCGCCTCCCGCTTAATCCCGCTTACCCATCCACCCCCACTCGCACCCCCCCTGGTACGACACACCCCTACCGCCCCGTTTCCCTCCCGTGTATTTCGTCACTTCGTAGGTGAGCTATAAACTGCATGAGACACAATAAATTCCCCGGCGGAGCTACCAGACGTACCGGTGGTATTTCATTCATTTCTATTGCCCCTACTCCGTTTTCCCCGAACAACTACCCGGGGCTATCCTGCTATCCCTCACCCCTGTACGGTTTTGACGTTTCAACTTCCCTGATTCCACCTGTTGAACAACTTAGTAGGCGTACATGTAGGTGAGATACCAACTGATGAGAACACAACTAGGGGAGTACAGGTAGGTGCAGTAAACTGCATGCAGAACAACTAGGGGTAGTACATGTAGGTGGGACATACTGACCCTATCTTTGAGAAACCAACTAGGGTGCAGACATGTAGAGTGATCGACCTACAAGTTCTTGCATGAGAACAACAGGGGACTGTTACCATTAGGTTTGATGTACTTTTAACCCTGCCACTGATGAATATTAGAGTGGGATGTCACATGTATTGTCCGTGCATTTTGTACATTTTTTTACTCTCGCTTTAGACGAACAATACCCCCCCTAGTGGGACTGCACACCCCCCTTTTTTGTATACGACTTCATTTGTATGCCCCGTGAGTTCCATCCCAAATGTTTCCTTTTTCCCCTTTTACCTGAGACACCCACAATAGGGTTTCTACGTAATGATACGTGATTTAACACTGCATGCAGAACACAATCGGGGTACATGTAGGTTAGCTACCCAACTTTTTGCATGTAGAACAACTAGGGAGTACTATGTAGGATCGCCCAAGTTTTCTGTACCCCACCTTCATTCTGTTACTGACTTTCTGCTTTTTCAGAACCAAATGGGGAATACATGTAGGTAGTACAACCTGTATCCGAGAAAATTAGGGGAGATACAGTAGGTGAGTACCAACCTGCCATGGAATTCAACTAGGGGAGTAATGAGTAGATGAGTACATTACTGCATGACTCCCCCCCCGAAAACTGAGGGGCCCCCCGTACCTTTCCATTTATTTTTTTTTGGGGAGTTTTTTCACTTTCCAACTTTTTTTTTTCCCCCCCCCTTTTTTTCTCTTCCCCCCCCCCCCCTTCTGTTTTCTTGTATTGCATGCATATATGAATACAATAGGTGAGGCTTTATTTGTTGAGTGAGTACAACCCCCAATTAGAACAACTATGGAGAGTACAAACAGGTGAGTACAACTCGGTGAGCACAATGCTAGATGATACATCAGGTGAGTACAACTTTTTTCCACCACCGCACGAACAAACTAATCCCCCCCCCCCCGTTTCGTCTTGCGTTTTTAGTACTCTTGTAGGTGACATTCTTCAAACTGTGGTGTTTCTCCCTCCTTAACTTTCTGCCCCCCCTCTCATCCCCTCCCAGTTGTACTACAAGTACGTCCGTAAGTACAGCTCCCTTTTTTAATACATACAACCCTCTACCCAGTTTTCTGGCACGTACAAATAGATGCATTACAATTTAGTAAGATACACTTTGTTTTTACCCCTTCCTTCTTTGATCCGCTGAACCATTTACCCTACCATATTTGACGAAAACGAGGCAGAATTACACAGGACTTGGAAAGTAAGTTGCTTATATATCCCTTCATCTTAAAATGGCAAACAATATATCGGCCAATTTTGTGTCCGCTAAAGGGCACGGGTCCCAGTCCGATGGGCTTTCGTAAGGCCCAATTCTTGTTCTTTCTTGATCTTTTCTTCCCCCCTTTTTTGACCTCTCGGCTATTTAGGTCTGTGCATAGGTTGATTTTGCTGTCAGTTTTGCTGTAATCGTATGTTAAGTATTTATCAAACAGAAGGCACACAAACCGGAAGGCTATTTGTGGCAACCCCATAATATTTATCGTTGAGGAATATATTTTATATCCGTCCCGCTGCGCTCACCGTTTTCCTTTTCCTCAACCTACTATCAACAAGGTATGCCAATCACGAGCCATCAACACTTCACAACATAAGTTACGATTTTTCATTCGCATACCCTCAAACGTCATCCGACACGCTCCTTACCTAATTAATTCTAAGAGGGCCTCAGTTTTGCTATTCCCGCCCTAGGTGCCGCAGTCTTCGGTATAAGCAAGTACTACCCCGCTCGTTCCTTACGGAATCTTTCCCACCTCCACGGCACCATTACCTTACTTTCTTCCCCTTAGCCCCCTCTTAAGGATCTTTTTTTAACCTATGCACACGTAAGAGGGGATACAATGCACCAGTAGACAATAAGGAGCCGGGCGGTGCTCCATTTAAGTGACCATGAGTTAAGAGAGGATGGCCAATACGCAACTACGCCAGAGCAGTTTCCCACCGCTCGGTTACCCGGTGGTAGGAGGAAGGCCACGAGGAAACACATCATTTAAGAGTACGTAGTTTGTTACAGGTAACAGACGACCAAGAAGTCTGCCAACGGTAAGGACGGAGGAATGGATAACGGGGTAAAAGTCGGAATATGGAATCACCTTTACGAGAAACGGTTTGATATAAGAGAGACGCTTCCCTTGGCGGCAGTTCATCCGCACGTCATTTAACGACACACCCTTAATATAGCTGGATACCCCAACAAAACTCCAAACCGCACTTAAACACTAATTTGTGAACAACGCAACGAACCCGCCCCAACCCCCGAACTTTTCTCCTACAGTTCCAAATGCCCTGGACCCCTCCCGCAACAACTACTGCAGCCATGGCAACCGGATTACGAGACCAAGCAGCCATGAGGGCAGTGAGCAGCTCAACAACCAATCCACCAAAGAAGAACTGCCCCAACTCGAGAAACCCCCACCCCACCGCGGACGACCGATAGACGCCATCAGACCAAGCAACTAGCATAACGCTCGCTGTACAAGATGCCTGTCTCCGAAGGTAAGTTTCCCTTTAGGATTTCATTTTTCCCCATATCAATTTCCCCGCTGCGATCTTAGGAAAAACAGAGATGTCCCCAGCCAAAACGTCCGCAGACTTAGCCCATAGTGAGACAGATAACGGAGCTGGATGAGAAGAAAAGTGCCTCAAGGAATACGGCGCTTTTAGACAACCATCTAGGATGGGTAAAAGCTTTGTTAGTGAAGCGGTTTTTCAGGACCCCCATACCATTATAATCTGGGCTACAGCGAGACTCTCCCCGTCCCGGGCCAAAGAAGGAAAAACACGGGTGCTACACACCCCCCACCCCTCCCTCTTAGCATCCACACATCCCACGCCCCGACCACCCTACCAGCGAAAGAGAATCCTGTAGCGAATAACGACAGAAAGAGGGAGATGGTGAAGACGGACACCAGAGCGTAGGAGGTGGTTAAAAGTAAACTTGCCCCCCAGACAGAGCGCCCGAGACCCTTCCCGCCCCTTCTCCGCCCCCACATGCCCCCGCCGAGATTCACGCGGCCGCCCAGCCCCATTTTTTTCCCGTCCCCCCCCCCGGTATGACCATCGGACTGTGCAAGGACTGACGCCAAGAATACGCTGACCCGACAGTGTGAGCGATCACGGCGGTCCTGGAGAGACAGACAAGCCAGTGTCAACATACAAAATAAGGACGGGAGTCGAACGCGAAGGTCCACCAGAATGTATGCGTAGCCCAGTATCTGGTGCAAAGCCATCAAGAAACATCGGCACGAAGTAGCAGAAGGCTTAAGACAGAAGAAGACGGCCAGTGAACCACTCACTCGCCACTGCCTTATGACACGGTCACGAGAGCGGAATCGCCAACTACGCAAGGATAGAGTGCCCCCCCCGCTTCTCGTCCCATATGCAGTATGGAACCTAATACTCGAAGGAGGCGTAAGGCTGCCAGCAGTCATACTTAAATGGACGGTAAGAGATCTGTTGGTTATAGTAATCCTGAAGACCATCTGAGAATCTAACGCGCCTGTCAAGGAATTAACGAAAAGCTTTGCACGAATTCTTTGTATCAAGGGGTATGACCATGCAGTGACAACAAGAGGGGACCCTAAGCGAACGACGCCGTTTCGAGTAAAAAGTACAACGACCTGCACAACTACAAATGTTTCTTAGACACAGTAGCAGAACTTTTCGTTACCCGCCATGATCGGTGGCCCCACGACGACACGGCATCACTCGCAATGTTGCTAGCCAGCGCTTGGCAGATGCGCGATGCGTAGCGATAATCTCTCCCCCTGACAGCCCAAGTGAGGCACAAGCATATGGCTTGCAGTGAGCAGCGACGGAGAGGGGGGGGAGGCCCCGGGGGGTGGGGAGAACCTTAAAAACTGATTACAGACACCGGAGTACTGCAGAGGCCGAACGGATAAAGGACCATTGATTGTAGGACAACAGCGTAAAAAACTAGTATACGTCGCTAGAACATCACTCCCCTGGGGCACAACTTCGTATTGCTGAAAATGTTTTGGCTAGAGGACGATCCCTTTTCTTCTTTCCCCCTTATTCCTCCCCCTGGTACCCAAGGCGCACCCGAATGAACGAGAGAGAGGAAGCTGGGAGAAAGAGAGGGAGATTATGACCACGCACAGGCCAAACAGATAAACGCGGGAAGAATAGGATATTCGCCAAGTCCCCCTCCCTTTTTTGGTGTCGCTAGCCTTTTCCAGGTCTCAAAAGGACGTTGCAACACGGAGGTCCTGTCGACAGCAAAGCACCGTAAGAACCTATAGAACCTCCAAGTCACCAGGACATCTGTCTTGCCTTTGCCGCACTTGCCCCCCAGGACTCTACCATTTTTTAAATTGAGAAGGGGAAGGAGGTGACCTGGTGTTGCTCCAGGAACTAACCATCAGACGAACTTTTGTTTTAAACTTACGTTCCAAAGAGTTGTCAGACATCAACTTTCCCTTGTGAGCGGCAACTAGAGCGAACGTCCTTAGTTATTTTTTTGGAGATCCCAGAGAACCTGGTTTGCGAACAGGGAGGCGACAACGGCATCGAGCCCCAGCTACTCAGCCGGACTGATGACGACTCCCCTATCCGATTATACAGACCCAGTAAACACTGAGACGTGCAAGGAGGCAGATGGCGAAGCATCGCATAATGAACGTCATCCAAGCCCACCGCCGCCGCTAGACCACGGCAGATGGGCCAGTGGACAGAACGACAGTTCAGAGATGAGAGAAGGCGATTCCCGTTATTTTATTGGAACCAGTCGAACGCCGCGAGTAAGAAATCTAAAGGTCCCTCCCACTTCTCTATTTCCCTTTTTTTTCACGAGATCCAAGGCACTTCAGGTTTGTTTGAGAAGGAAACGATTGGGGAAGATGAATGAACAGAGCTAACATTGAAGAAAAGTGAGAACCCAAGTTCTTGGTAGCCGACTAATGCAAGGGGGGTCTGCCACAAGATCAACACGGATGTGCACAGTGACTGAGGAAACATACCGGGAACGACTACCCATATCTTCGCGGATACGCTTTCCAGATCTGGGGCAGGGGAGTTTCGGGCGTAGTTGTGGAGACATAAGACGCCCAACATTCACGTTTGGCCATACGTGTAGGGTACTCGTATTTTTGGTCCATCACACGTCGCTTTCGAAATGTATTTAATATAGATTTAAAGTTAAATCGGTCGTCTGCTCTCCGACGGTGCCTCTTTCCAGGCTGCACTGCTTACAGCGGACAGCCCGAGTTCTACATGTCTGATCTTTTCTTAACAGGGAACGCACTTAAGGGTTTATCCTTTTCCTGATGAATAAGTAGCATATGAGGATAAAGCGGACGGGCAGCGTCAAGAACAGTGTCATGAAAAAGGAGCACAGCGCGAGGGAGATGGCAGAGGGAGAGGTCAGAGAGAGCAGTCACGAGGGTCAATAGGTTCCGTTAGCTGTGAGCAAAACTGCCCTAGGAAAAGAAGGGGGAAGGGCAAAAAGAGAAAAAGGAAACACGGATAGGGAAATGATATAACCATGGATGTCATCAAGAAACCTTGCCACGAGAACTCTAAGTAAAGTAGAACGAAGAGGAACAGAGAATAAGATCAAGACAGGGAAAGGGTGCGAGTCCGAGCATCCAAATGAGTGGGCTCAATAGAATTCAGAAGAGACAGGGACGGAATGAGGGAGAAAAGGCTCAAGAAAGGCGACCCCTGGATTTCGCAAACGGTACCCCAAGAGAATGACGACAATTGAAAAATGTCACCCAGCAGGAGCACACGGCTATGGTCAAGAAGTCCAAGAGGGTTTCAAATCGGAAGAAGAAAGCGGGCCACGGGGGGAGATAAATGGACACAAAACCGTGTTACCATTTACCCACTTAAAGATACGCGAAAGAAACAGAAGAACAATTGGCAGAGGAAAGGCTAAACCAGTAATGGAACAAAGGAGAACATCAGTGCCGAAATCAAGAGAGCCAGAAGAATTAGGAGCCCAGCAACATCTGGGGGGGGGGGGGAGAAAGGATATAGCCACGAAAAAGATTACAGGACGAACACCAAACATCAGCTTCTGGTGACAGACACAAAAGGACGAAAAGCGCGAAACTAGAAGTTGGTTCGAGGAAATTGGCATAAAAACCACAAACATTCCATTGAAGAATAAACATTTTGACGTAGAAGAGACAGGACAAAAAAGAACAATTTCAATGAAGAAACAGAGGCGAAAGAGTAACATAGCATGTTAAAGAATATCAGTGTCGGCGGGATCAGGGTCAGCCAAAAAGTCAGGGTTAGGGGGAGGGTAAAATCTGGAGCAAAGAGGAGGCGAAGGATAGCGGGAGACAAAGACCAGAGCGTGGGTTTGGGGCCCGTGGGTCGAGAGGAGGAAGAAGGAGGAGTTCCTCAACGAAGAGAAACAGTCAAGGACAGCAGCAAGAAGGGGGAGGCACTCATGCAAGGGCCTGCAATACTGAAAGGGGAAGCCAGGGTCAACTATTTCAACCCCATGCATTTTGCAAATCAGGATCCCGGGGCCGCAACCAGCCAACACGAAATGGGTTAGGGAAAGAGCAATAGAGCTCAGTACGGAGGGGTCGAGGATAGAGGAAAGCCCCGAAAGCCTTTACCCGTTCCTGCTGGGGCGGAGGAAGGAGAGGAGCCAGGCTTAACGCCTTGACCCTAAAGAGGACCGGTGTCCCATGCATACTACGCTAACGGTGACAAAGGATTCCAGTGTTATCAACAGGAAGCTGAACAAGAGTGCACACGATGGCCATTTGGAGAGCGATGGACATCATCCCGCACCGATAGGCGGCAGGGAGAGTCAATCGATGGAGGAGGAGGATGGGCGACAGGAGGATACGGAGGGAAGCTGCCCAAACCGAGGAAGAAGACACAGGAGACATGACAACAGACCGGGTTAGTAGAGGAAAGAAGGGGACACCCCAGGACATTTGCAGGACTCTCCATCCTCCAATCCCCCCGAAAAAAGGGGACCAGGGAAGAAGCGGGGGAGGGACACCACTCCTCCAACCCTTTAACTTTCCCCCCACCCACCACCCCCCCCACCCCTTCCCCACAACCCCCCCAACCCCCACCACCTCCTCTCTCCCTACCACACTTCCACCATCACACATTACCCTCACCTCCCCCCCACTCCCCCCCGCTGGTGACCACGAGGGGACATTGACACGAACACGGCCACGACGGACCACGGAGTTCTCAACCCCCTCCCCCCCCCCCCCCCCCCCACCCCCCATGGAACGACAAAGGAACACAGAGGAGGCATACGCCATCGAAGCCACCCCTAGCCACGCTCCGTGGGGAGTCTCCCCCCTCACAGGGTCCAATTCCAGGTTCCCAGGCATCCGGGAACACGGCTCTTGCATGTTTAGAGTGTTGATGTCCTCGCGGAAAGGGGGGCAAGGCCGAGCGAGGTCGAAAGAGGATAGCTTGATGCGCACCACGCGAGGCAAGAACACCAATTAAGAGAGTCTTAGCGAGACGTTTTATTTTCCAGTCATAAGTTCGGCGGGAGCGCGCGAAACTGGGCGCCAACCCTTCGCCCTCAGCGGAAAAAGCGTAATAACGCCTCCCCGTTCTCCGGTGCCCTTTCAAGTGGAGGACGTCGTTTTTTGTCTCTCTCAAGCTTGTAATGGATACAGGGACGGGAGGAGAGAAGGTCCACAGGGACGGCGAGGAGGAATTGGTAGGTGGGGACCTTCACGCAGTGGTGAGGCATAGTTGCGAGATTTGTTGGAGGAAGTCTTTGGGTAGGTTAAAATTGTGCGAAAGCTTGGGGAGAAGTTGTGCAATTCCGACTTAGGAATGAACCTATTCACCACTCCACAACAAAGGACACTGTTTGGAGAGTGAGAGTTTGTTTTGAGTTGGGAGATCTGTTTGGTTTTCGATTCGTAGGGAGAGAGATCAAAACAAAAAGCACTCAGTCCCAGAGCAGCGGAATTTCATTGTGGGGACTTAGCACGGCACCATTCACCCCCCCACCCCTCCCATTTTCCCCCTTACCACACTCCCAGCAATTTGGTATACAAGTAGAGTGAGACACGGAAAGATACCTCCTGGACAACGCAGAACTCCCTGGCACCTTTTCAACTCCCCCCCTTCCCAAGTTTGTATCTGAGAGGAGAATGACTTACCGACCCCACCCGTGCCCCCCCTCTCCGGCCCAGACATGTTATTTCTGCGTGGAAGGGTCCTACCCTTCTTTATATCGTGTGCCACCATAACCAACTGATTGATTGGGCGTGATCGGCGTTTTTATCCCCTTTACTCTTCCCACATTTACACCACTTTCCCTTCCCCCCCTTACCCTTCTCTATGCACGAATCCACGGAGGAGCGGAGGGGGAACGAGGGTACTACCCTAATTTACCGACGGTTTGTTTCCCCATGGTAAACCTGCGGAGAGACAGGACGCGGAATGGCCTTCTCTCTTTACTTTTTTTTTTCTGGGCATCAGGATATGCCGAATGTCATCCGTGGATCCTGCAGCCAGCTCCACCGAACAACGGTGTGAACACGGCGGGGGAGGAGCGAAATAGTGCCACCTTACACTGGCCAATTTCAACCGAGTGTTTTTTTAGTTAGAGACCCGACCATTGGAGCAAGCAACCCCCCGAAACATGTACCGACTTTGGATTGCTTAGTCCGGGGTTTTTTTGTGGAAAGTGGAATTGGGTGATTTTGGTTGTGTATGGAATTTTTTTGGTGTATGAGAATTTTTTGAAGTTGTGGATGTCTGATTTTGGTTGGATTGTCTTGCTCCTGATTTTTCTTGTTGAATTGTTGATAGTTTTGTTTTTGTTTTGGAATTGGGTTTGTTTTTTTGGTGATTGGAAAGTGGTTGGGGGGTGGACAGAAGCATTCTCACGGAATCAACGATATGCCCGCAATTTCTTTGGTTGTGAGGGAGGTGGAAATCGTCCAGGAGGTTTGTGGCCATCAAGAGGGATGGACTGCCCGCACCGTATCAAAGTACCTTGAGACCAAATGAAGCATGGACCAAACAAGGTTTCCGTACGCATTTTTTGCCTTTAGTACCCAGAAAGGAAAAGAGCGAGGGCGGCCGTTTTTGGCGCTTTGACGGTGTTTGAGAACCCACCTGACAAGATGATTTTGGGGAAAAATGATGCATTAGTCATCACACGAGAGACCTTAGCCGCACAATGGAAACGAAATGGTCACACTCCACTCTTGGGGGGGCCCCTGATGCTGAAGCTCGACCCACCCAACCACAGGATGAGGGAGGGGAGCGGGGGAGCGCCGTGTAGGGAAAAAGTCACGGCTTCTGGTTCAACTCCAGGCCTAGGCGCAAGGTCGGGGCCCAACGCTCCTTAGTTCCGCCGCGCAGCTACAAGGAGCATTTGGTCTTCCAATAC
>WNGS01096645.1:0-12230 GCA_020271785.1 Procambarus virginalis
TTGGGAAGTCTTCTGAAAATACACATGATGAATCAATTTGCCTATCCCAATCCTTTGAGGTCTCATTGCAAAACTTTTTTAAGAGTGCCTTGATAGTCTGATGACTACGCTCGAGGAACCCTGTGAAGCAGGATGATAGGGCTGGACAGTACCTGTTTGATGTTGAACTCCTCCAGAGTCCGTTTGAAGAATCACTAGTGAAGTTGGTGCCACAGTCGCTCTGTATCTCCCTCGGAAATCCAAACTGGGTGAATATTTTCAATAAACTCTTCACCACTGTAGCATCCGTAATGTTTTTCACTGGAACTGCTATGGGGAATCTGGTGTAGGACACAGGATAGTTAAGATATAGGCGTTGCCTGCACTGGTCTGAGGCAAAGGACCAACACAGTCAATAACAAGTCTGTGGAACGTTTCCTCAGGCACTTGGATGGGTATCAGTGGTGCTCTGGGAATGGAAACGTTCGGTTTCCCGCTAACCTGACACACGTGGCATAGTTTGACATGTTTCTTTACATCGTTAACCATACCTGGCCAGTAGTAGTCTTGCGAATTCCATGGTAAGTCTGTTGAACCCGTAGTGTGATAGTGCTCCGTGGGTCCAGGTGTAGAATCGTGGGCCGCAGGCTGGTAGGAATCACTAGTTGTTCAACGTCTGCCCAATCGTCCTCGTCCTTCAGTTTACTGGTCTATACCTGCGATAGAGTATTCGTTCTCCATAAAGAACCCAGGAACACTGTCGGATTGGTCTCAGCCTGAAAGAATAATGGTGTCAAAGTAAGACATCTCTCTGTAACTTACGGAACTCCAAAGTGGTCAGATTAGGGGGTAGTTTCGAAGGGTCCTGAGGGACAGCGGTAGCAGTAGAGTCAGCTGGCTGTGGTCGTGCAGCTTGAGCACGGGTGGTCACCATAACAGGAGGAGACCTTCATCACATTCTTGAACCTTTGCTGGAACATGCTCAAAAATCGGGTTATCCAGCACAAAGTTACCCACCTGGGATATGTCCTTGACGATCAGGTTGTTCGGTTGTTGTCTTCTGCCAAGTCGTTGCCCAGGAGAAGTTGCACTCCAGGCATGGGAAAAGGCTTTTCCCTGACGGCGACTTGGACTTCACCGGTCACGAAGGGACAATCTAGGTAAACTCTGGCAAGAGGATAGGAGTAGTAGTAAGGTCAGTGATGAATACAGTCTCTCCTGTGTAGGCGACGTTGGGCACAGCTGATTTCAAGACGATCGATTGTAGAGCCGCTGTGTCCCGCAGGATGTTAAGTCCAAAACGTCCCTCTGAATCTGAACTGTGGGTAGTGATAGTTCTTGGATATAGATACTTGCTAAAGAGAGAGAGATCATTAGCATGAACACCAACATTCACTACAGGCTTACCAGACTTAGGGTGAGTAGGTTTAGACTTAGGAGGTTCGATGTTACCTTTAGATTGGGACTTACCACATTTCTCTATGGTATGCCCATAGAGTCGACAATACCTGCAGTACAGTTGAGAGGTACCTTGATCTCGGCTCGCTTTCTCGTAACTGTACCAAGACTTCTTGCTGGTAGGTTCTGGTGTCAGCCGGTGGATGAGGCTGTAAGTGTCAGCTGACTTCGCGCACTTCACCAAATCGGTCTCTTCTTTGTCTGCCAAGTACAGGCGGACAGGAGGAGGTATACGTCTCAAAATTTTTTCAACCAGTATGAGGTTGACAAGCTCTGGAAAAGTAGAGACATGTGCTGCCTCCAGCCATTTCATGAAATATCTCCGTTTGGTGTTAGCAAATTCTAAGAAGGTAGTGGTACTCGCCTTGACGTAGTCACGGAACTTTCGTCGATAGCTTTCGGTGGAGAGAAGGTAGGCGTCCAACACAGCTTGCTTCAAGGTGGTGTCGTTTTCTGATGCCAAAGTGCTGAGTGTGACTGCTGCTCTACCTGTTAAATGTACTCGGAGAAGGGTAGCCCATGGTCGTCAGGCCAACTAAGTTGATTAGCAAGGGTCTCAAAAGTTGTGAAGAACACATCAACCTCCGCTTCGATGAATGGGGGCATTAACTTCCTTGCATGGGAGACATTGAAACTTGGAGGAAGACTAGCTGCAGCTTGTTGGAGTTGAGCTTGGTGTGCAGCGTCCCTCGTGAGTTCTCGGTCACGACATTCTAGAACAGCTTCTGCTTGTCGTTTGCCGTGTTCACGTTGTATCTCGAGTCGCTCTTTGTATAAGGCCAACTCACGTTCACTTTCTTCTTTCCTCAGTGCGGCCTCTTCTTTCTTAAGTGCGGCCTCTCGCTCTTTGAGGTGGATTTCTTCTTTCTTCAGTTGAAGAGCTTCTTTCGCTAGGGCAGCTTCCATTCTTGTTCTTCCTTTCTGATGGCAGCTGCTTCCTGGTGTTGCTCCCGCTAGATCTTAGCAAGTTCTAGCTTGAGCTTTATTGCTGTCAAATCATGCTTATCTGAAATGGTATGTTGTTCGTGAGTATTAGAATCTATAATACCTTCATCCGCAAGATAATCTAAAATTATATATGTATGGCATACTTGTTGGCGTCAGGGGGGACTTCCAATTGATACTCATGTGCAAGAGTTATCAATTCGACCCTCTTCACATGACGCAATTTCTCTATTTCACCTTCTGGATCTGCCTTGAAAGTTTGGATACGAAACATGGTAAATAAATGAGACACGAATATACTGTGAGAATATGGTGAATGTCAGAAACAGGAAACGTGGCAACTGATACCTATCCTGTGGAATTATTAATAATTAAAGTTAATTCAAGATGGTAAATGATTAAGGTTGCAGGAAATCTTGTACCTGGTACTCACTGTGGGAGGATAAAGGCAAGAAAATCCTACTAGTTAGTTGAAACTGAGTTTCAAAAGACAAGTGAAACACTAAATGCTTCCATTCTTGTTCTTCCTTTCTGATGGCAGCTGCTTCCTAGTGTTGCTCCCGCTCGATCTTAGCAAGTTCTAGCTTGAGCTTTATTGCTGTCAAATCATGCTTATCTGAAATGGTATGTTGTTCGTGAGTATTAGAATCTATAATACCTTCATCCGCAAGATAATCTAAAATTATATTATGTATGGCATACTTGTTGGCGTCAGGGGGGACTTCCAATTGATACTCATGTGCAAGAGTTATCAATTCGACCCTCTTCGCATGACGCAATTTCTCTATTTCACCTTCTGGATCTGCCTTGAAAGTTTGGATACGAAACATGGTAAATAAATGAGACACGAATATACTGTGAGAATATGGTGAATGTCAGAAACAGGAAACGTGGCAACTGATACCTATCCTGTGGAATTATTAATAATTAAAGTTAATTCAAGATGGTAAATGATTAAGGTCGCAGGAAATCTTGTACCTGGTACTCACTGTGGGAGGATAAAGGCAAGAAAATCCTACTAGTTAGTTGAAACTGAGTTTCAAAAGACAAGTGAAACACTAAATGGTTCCTAAGTAAATGAGGTAGTCCAAAAATGTAGTCATACCTTGCCGAGTCATTATAGAACATAAGCAAGGTACCCACTGAAATTGAATATGGTATTTACAGAATTGGCGAACTTTGTGCTCAAAAGAAAGAAAGCCAATTCCCTATCTTGAGTAAATACCATCAATTCTGACCAACGAGTAGGGGTGCGAATGTCAACTGGTGACGACAACTATCGGCGAGGTCCCAACTCGCCAATAAGTCCGTGCTAGAGGACCTTTGGCCCTCTTTTTCCTCCTAGAGTCGGATTGCAAAAATTAGGTGCTATTGACCCGGGGACAGACCACAGTACCAGGGTACCTATGTGATAATCTGTCAAAAATGAGAGAAATATCTGAGGGACAAAAGATGTTAAACACGGGTAATAACACGGAAGGGGGAGACGACCAATTAAGAGTATGACTGCGGCCTACAGTCACCACGTAATCCAAAGTTGTCTCACACTCACCATATGCTACTCCCGTAATGCACAATATACACAGCACCATATAAGAAAAATGATTAGTGTAAATATTGAAAGCAAGGGAAATAAAAGCCAAGTACGCTTACCACAATTACCAATACCTGAATGAAGCTCCTAGGACAGGCCCCCAATTATATGTGACGGTAACGTGTTGGAAATGGTGGTCGGCAGTTTTCCAAACAGCAGATGTCAATGCGGGGCCACATACATGTAAGTTATAAAAAAAAAGAAAAAAAAAAGAGTGACTGCTTGTCTGATAATCTGTGGTAAGGTAAGATACAGGAAAACACAAATATAAAAAAATGCACTTTACTTAATCTAGAAAACAAAATAAAAGAAAGACAATTTCTTGGCATTTAAAATAATGTAAAAGTAAAACACGTAAAAATAAATATAACAAACTGAAAAGGGGGGAACTAGAATACAAAGATAAATGGTGCTGGAAATATATGCGCAAGCTATCAACCTCTATTTGATCACACAAGGTGGGTCAAGTAGGTGTTCACAGCAAGAGCACAAGATATATTCTGACTGGTAGGGCTGCTAGTGACTCCAACATTGGCTGGCGAGGAATGTGATTGGCGAGGAGCTGGAGTGGTGTGTTGTTGAACGGCCAATGAAAATCAAGGACGGCCGCAAGTCGGTAGTTTGGCTGGGGGCAGCAGTTTGCGGGTCGACCAGGTGTGCAGGAGTGGGGGGAGGAGTTTGCAGGTGCGTGGCTGGTCTTGATATTTACGTTGGAGCTGCCGTAAAACGAATCTTGAGTATTGTGTTCATCGTGATGTTAGCAGAAGGAGCAGGCTAAATCTTTGGGAAGAGATTATCGTCACAATATATATATATATATATATATATATATGAATGAAAACTCACACCCCAGAAGTGACTCGAACCCATACTCCCAGGAGCAACGCAACTGGTATGTACAAGACGCCTTAAACCACTTGACCATCACGACCGGACATAATGAGGTGATAGCCGAAGCTATTTGAACCACCTCACCGCCGGCACTCGGATGGTTATCTTGGGCATAGCATTTTACCAAATCACCTCATTCTTTGGGGCACACGTGAGGAATACAAATGCGAACAAGCGTGTTCCTCACGTGTGCCCCAAAGAATGAGGTGATTTGGTAAAATGCTATGCCCAAGATAACCATCCGAGTGCCGGCGGTGAGGTGGTTCAAATAGCTTCGGCTATCACCTCAGTATGTCCGGTCGTGATGGTCAAGTGGTTTAAGGCGTCTTGTACATACCAGTTGCGTTGCTCCTGGGAGTATGGGTTCGAGTCACTTCTGGGGTGTGAGTTTTCATTCGCATATAGTCCTGGGGACCATTCAGGCTTGTTTGCATATATATATATATATATATATATATATATATATATATATATATATGAATGAAAACTCACACCCCAGAAGTGACTCGAACCCATACTCCCAGGAGCAACGCAACTGGTATGTACAAGACGCCTTAAACCACTTGACCATCACGACCGGACAAAATGAGGTGATAGCCGAAGCTATTTGAACCACCTCACCGCCGGCACTTGGATGGTTATCCTGGGCATAGCATTTTACCAAATCACCTCATTCTTTGGGGCACACGTGAGGAACACAAATGCGAACAAGCCTGAATGGTCCCCAGGACTATATGCGAATGAAAACTGACACCCCAGAAGTGACTCGAACCCATACTCCCAGGAGCAACGCAACTGGTATGTACAAGACGCCTTAAACCACTTGACCATCACGACCGGACAAAATTAGGTGATAGCCGAAGCTATTTGAACCACCTCACCACCGGCAATCGGATGGTTATCCTGGGCATAGCATTTTACCAAATCACCTCATTCTTTGGGGCACACGTGAGGAACACAAATGCGAACAAAGAATGAGGTGATTTGGTAAAATGCTATGCCCAGGATAACCATCCGAGTGCCGGCGGTGAGGTTGTTCAAATAGCTTCGGCTATCACCTCATTTTGTCCGGTCGTGATGGTCAAGTGGTTTAAGGCGTCTTGTACATACCAGTTGCGTTGCTCCTGGGAGTATGGGTTCGAGTCACTTCTGGGGTGTGAGTTTTCATTCGCATATAGTCCTGGGGACCATTCAGGCTTGTTCGCATTTGTGTTCCTCACGTGTGCCCCAAAGAATGAGGTGATTTGGTAAAATGCTATGCCCAGGATAACCATCCGAGTGCCGGCGGTGAGGTGGTTCAAATAGCTTCGGCTATCACCTCATTTTGTCCGGTCGTGATGGTCAAGTGGTTTAAGGCGTCTTGTACATACCAGTTGCGTTGCTCCTGGGAGTATGGGTTCGAGTCACTTCTGGGGTGTGAGTTTTCATTCGCATATAGTCCTGGGGACCATTCAGGCTTGTTCGCATATATATATATATATATATATATATATATATATATATATATATATATATATATATATATATATATATATATATATATATATATAAAACTGAAAACTCACACTTCAGAAGTGACTCGAACCCATACTCCCAGGAGCAACGCAACTAGTATGTACAGGGACGCCTTAAACCACTTGACCATCACGACCGTTCAAAAGGAAGTGATAGCCGAGGCTATATGAACCACTTCCCCGCCGGCACTTGGATGGTAATCTTGGGCATAGCATTTTATCAAATCACCTCTTTTTTTGGGGTCCAGCACAAAGGGAAGATTACTATGCCCAAGATTCGGCACCATCCGAGTGCCGGCGGGGAAGTGGTTCATATAGCCTCGGTTATCACTTCCTTTTGTCTGGTCGTGACGGTCAAGTGGTTTAAAGCGTCCCTGTACATACCAGTTGCGTTGCTCCTGGGAGTATGGGTTCGAGTCACTTCTGGGGTGTGAGTTTTCAGTTGTATCTAGTCCTGGGGACCATTCAGGCTTGTTTGCATATATATATATATATATATATATATATATATATATATATATATATATATATATATATATATATATATAATATTATATACACCCAATTAATTAATTAATTACTCAGAATCCCTTAGTGTAGCAGTGGCCCTCCGCCTTGGTGCCCCAGTTCACACTGAATACAAGTGTATTTGCAACAGGGTGGAAGCAGACCAATACGGACTGCATGGGTTGCATTGCGGAAGCACAAAGGGCTGTAATGCAAGACACAACGAGGTCAATGATATCATCAAGAGAAGCTTCGTCTCAGCTAGGTGCCCAGCGGAGAGAGAACCTCGCATCCTGGGGGTCCAAAACCCGGATTTCCCCGCACTTCGCCCTGATGGCATCACCATATACTCGTCGAAGGAGGGTAGACAGTTGGTGTGGGACTACACATGTGTATCCACCCTGGCTGACACCTATGTACACTTCGGAGCTGATCAAGCAGGTGGGGTGGCCAACCACAGGGAAACAGCAAAATCATTCAAGTACAGGCGACTGGCAGGTCAATACCTCTTTGTTCCCATATCGTCTGAGACGCATGGCCCCTGGGGCAAGAGTGCCTTGGGATTTCACAAGGAATTGGGTTCCAAGCTCATTGACGTCACCAGAGACCCAAGGGCTTGCAGTTTTTTTGTTTTAGCGCCTCAGTGTGGCGATCCAGAGGGGAAATGCTTGCTGCTTCCTCGGTTCCTGTCCGGAAGCGGAGGAGCTTCAAGAGATCCATAACCTTTTGGCATTGGTCTTGTATGTTTAGTAACCTTTAAATACACAATAAAGCATAAAATAAAAAAAAAGGAAGGGGGGTGGTAGGAGAAAAGCACACAGAAACTGCATTGGAGGGGACCAACACTCCCTCCAATGCGTTATGCGTGATATCCTCCGAGGCTATGGGTCCCCCCTTCTTCTGCTTAATGCCCAACTCGCCTAAACACGCGAGAGTAGTTATTCAACTATAGAACACTTTCCCACAAGGAGACTCAAACCCTAGCCAGCACAGAAGCCTTCCAGCCACAGGCATGACAGGTAACGAAGTTGGGCATTAAGCATAGACACAGTGTATTCCCATATTCAACAGGGACTTGATGAAAAAACGTAAATTTGACCCCTCACTAGCTCTGGTGCTCTTGGGAGGTGGTGATCTTTGGAGTGTTGAAATGCCCCAGAATTACCATTTCTTTTAAGGGTCTGAGCGTGGTGTAGTGGGTTAAGGCGTTACCTGTCATGCCTGTGGCTGGAAGGCTTCTGTGCTGGCTAGGGTTCGAGTCTCCTGGTGGGAAAGTGTTCTATAGTTGAATAACTCCTCTCGTGTGTTTAGGCGAGTTGGGCATTAAGCATAGACACAGTGTATTCCCATATTCAACAGGGAATTGATGAAAAAAACGTAAATTTGGCCCCTCACTAGCTCTGGTGCTCTTGGGAGGTGGTGATCTTTGGAGTGTTGAAATGCCCCAGAATTACCATTTCTTTTAAGGGTCTGAGCGTGGTGTAGTGGGTTAAGGTGTTACCTGTTATGCCTGTGGCTGGAAGGCTTCTGTGCTGGCTAGGGTTCGAGTCTCCTGGTAGGAAAGTGTTCTATAGTTGAATAACTACTCTCGCGTGTTTAGGTTAGTTGGGCATAATAATGTTTATTATTATGCCCAACTCGCATATTTAATAACATATTTATATGTTATTAAATATGACCGAAAAAGTAAGATTAATAATTCTAACACGAATTTTCTCAATTTTCCTTATGTTTCTTTTTACTGATGACGGTAAATTAAAAATCAATTCTCCAAAATTCATTCTTTATTTCTAGTCTGACGCGACACTTGAGCGCGTTTCGTAAAACTTATTACATTTTCAAAGACTTTTAGTTTATCTACACAACGCCATGCAACCTCTGAAGAGACAACTAATACAACACCTATACCCCCAATTAGACTATTTTACAGGAACTTCTTCTCCACAGCTCATAAAACGGAGGAAAGGGTCCTGAAAGATATTGTTAATGGAAATGTTATCCCTACAGACAAAAATCAGAAGATACAACTAACGATTTACTATAAAACCAAGAAAACTGCCAACCTACTCATGAGAAACTCTCCAGACACAAATCAGAACGCTTTGAAAGAGACAAACGTCGTCTATGCCTTCAAATGTCCTCTTGGGGACTGTAAGCCCCAAAAAACTTAGTATATAGGCAAGACAACAACATCTCTTTCCAGGCGTTTAACAATGCATAAGCAACAGGGCTCCATTAAGGAACATATACTCTCTTCCCACAACCAAACCATCACCAGAGAAATCTTAACAAACAACACAGAAATCATCGATAGATACAGTGACAACAGGCGGCTTGACATCTGCGAGGCACTACACATCAAGAAGTCAACACCAGCAATCAACAGCCAATTAACGTACAACTATATTCTACCCACTTCAAGACTCCGCTCCAATATAGAAACATCAACAAATATGGGCCAATAGGCATTCTGCAGTTCTATTGGGACCCGACTTCTACTTCTACAAATCTATACCCCGTTTTCCATGTTCTGTGTTTCACCCCACTAATGTATTACATCACCTCACCCAAATGCAGGTATAAGAGCCAATGTTTGTTTCATAAAGCATAAGTTGTGTAGATAAACTAAAAGTCTTTGAAAATGTAATAAGTTTTACAAAACGCGCTCAAGTGTCGCGTCAGACTAGAAATAAAGAATGAATTTTGGAGAATTGATTTTTAATTTAGCGTCATCAGTAAAAAGAAACATAAGGAAAATTGAGAAAATTCGTGTTAGAATTATTAATCTTACTTTTTCGGTCATATTTAATAACATATGTCTACAGGAAAGACTGCTACCAAAATATACTATTATATTATATATATATATATATTCTATATATATATATATATATATATATATATATATATATATATATTATATATATATATATATATATATATATATATATATATATATATATGCCCAACTCCTCAGATAGCTCCTCCAGCTCCTCAGATGGCGGGCAGGAACCATGGATGCAGTGAACATTTCTCTCTGGATTGCCACACTAAGGCACTGAAAAGAAAACTGGCAGCTCTAGGGTCTCTAGTTGTTTCGATTAGCTTAGACCCCAACTCCTTCAAGAAGCTAGCAGCACTTTTACCCCAGGCACCAAGTGTCTCTGAGGCAATGGGGACAAAATTGTAGTGGTGCTCAAAGTCTCTGTATTTATGTGACTTGCCCACTTCCTAGTGATTGGCAGCTCCTCCTGCTATATATATATATATATATATATATATATATATATATATATATATATATATATATATATATATATATATATATATATATATATATATAGAAAATATCAAAGTGTTCAGTGAGGATCCACAAGGTCTTCTCTGAGTACTCTTTATTTTCTTCTCCGAGGCTATGGGTCCCTACACTTGCACCAGAGGTGGTACCCCTTCTAGGTTTAAAAAAAAAAAAAAAAAAAAAAAATATATATATATATATATATATATATATATATATATATATTATATATATATATATATATATATGCGAACAAGCCTAAATGGTCCCCAGGACTATATGCGAATGAAAACTCACACCCCAGAAGTGACTCGAACCATACTCCCAGGAGCAACGCAACTGGTATGTACAAGACGCCTTAAACCACTTGACCATCACGACCGGACATAATGAGGTGATAGCCGAAGCTATTTGAACCACCTCACCGCCGGCACTCGGATGGTTATCTTGGGCATAGCATTTTACCAAATCACCTCATTCTTTGGGGCACACGTGAGGAACACAAATGCGAACAAGCCTGAATGGTCCCCAGGACTATATGCGAATGAAAACTCACACCCCAGAAGTGACTCGAACCCATACTCCCAGGAGCAACGCAACTGGTATGTACAAGACGCCTTAAACCACTTGACCATCACGACCGGACATAATGAGGTGATAGCCGAAGCTATTTGAACCACCTCACCGCCGGCACTCGGATGGTTATCTTGGGCATAGCATTTTACCAAATCACCTCATTCTTTGGGGCACACGTGAGGAACACAAATGCGAACAAGCCTGAATGGTCCCCAGGACTATATGCGAATGAAAACTCACACCCCAGAAGTGACTCGAACCCATACTCGAGGTGATTGCGTTTCTGCCAGCCAGAATATTGTGTGCTCGCAAGCTGTGAACTCCTAAGTGACTCACTCTGTGTGGTCAAATAGAGGTTCATAGTTAGTGCATATATTCCAGCATTCATATTTTACTTACTTTTGTATATCAATTCTCCTCCCCATTAACGTAATCTATTTTCATGTTTATATTGTTTATTATTTTTGCCAGTAAGCCAAGATTTTTCCTTTGTTTCAATTTGTGTTTTTTTGTTATTAAAATCCATATTTTTTATTATTGCTTTTAGTCTTCCCAACCTTACCACAGATTACCAAATCACGCAGTCATTCTTTTTTTCTCTTTCTCTTTTTTTTTCCTTTTCTTTTTTTTATATATTATATGTGGCCCAGCACTGACACCTGCTAGTTGGAAGACTGCCCGACCACCATTTCCAACTCGTCACCGTCACATATAAATGGGGCCTGTCCACGGAGCCACTATTAAAGGAGATCTGTCCACGGAGCCACTAATAAATGGAGATCTGTCACGGAGCTTCACTCAGGTATTGGTAATTGTGGTAAGCGCACTTGGCTCTTATTTCCCTGTTTGCTTCCATTATTCACATTAGATCATTCTTTATTGTATATGGTGTCTGTGTATATTGTACATTACGGGATAGGCATATGGGGTGAGAGTGAGACAACTTTGGATACATCGTGACTGTAGGCCGCAGATCATACTCTTAATTGGTCGTCTCCCCCTCCTGTGTTATCCTCCGTGTTTAACATCTTTGCTCCCCCAATATTCCACTTTTTGAGCAGATTTATCACCACTAGGACCCTGGTACTGTGGTCTGTCTCCGGCGGGTCGAATAGCACCCCACAGTCCTGCCAAATCCGACTCTAGGAGGAAAAAGAGGGGGGGCTTCAGATCCTCTAGGCACGAAACTATATTGGCGAATTGGGACCTCGCCTGATAGTTCTCGTCACAGTTGACATCGCACCCTACTCGTCGGGTCAGACTGTATGGTATTTCAGCCTAAGGTAGGAAATTGGCGTTACTTTCTTTTGAGCACAGAAGATCGCTAATTCTGAAATACCATATTCAATTTCAGTGTGGTACCATTGGTCTATGTTCTAGTAGTGACTTGGCAAGGTATGACTACATTTTTTTGGACCTACCTCATTTATTTGAAGCCATTTAGGTGTTTTTCACTTGTATTTAAAAT
>WNGS01096651.1:0-11943 GCA_020271785.1 Procambarus virginalis
ACGAGAGCAAGGCTGGGAACTAGTGAACAAATCACAGGCCGTGAAGGATTCTAACCTGCGTCCGAGAGCATCCCAGACGCCTGCAATTAATGACTGCAGCTACGACATGGTCAAAAAGGAGTGTTTCATGTTTTTCATTGATGCATCACGCAATTTGTGATTTCTCTGTGTAACAACACTAGGATTTTGACACACCTCAACAGGGACGAAGGGGAGGCAGTACTGGATACATACGGGTACTAGGTTACCAAGGGGTCATCGGGGGCTGGTAAGCTTCAATTCTCACGCGACAGGAACATTATACACTCTGGGATATAATAAAATAAAACTTAAAACTTTAATAGACATTCCTAACTGTGCTCCTAATAGTGAAAGTAATTGAATGGAAAGGTGCTATAGCAGGAGCGCACACGTATAATAGCTGTTTATTGTTCACACGTGACCTTGAAGCGATGTCATCCTTGAGAGGCCTCTTTCTATCACAAACGAAAACTGGGCTGTGCTGCCTTTGAGGTGGAGGGATCGATCCTTGTGGATTATCATGAAGGCATCGTATCTGACAACATCTGTGCCAGTCACTGTTGACCCCAGTTTCTGCCTCTGTCCCCTTGTTCGCTTTTCAGAGGTTGGAATTCCCAGTGTGGTCCTCTGCAGTTCTGGAGTCGCGACACTCTTACTGACCTGCTGTTGGTTGTTCTATCTGTACTGTTCTTGGTCCATTCACGCCATTGCTGCGCTTCATGTTATGTTTTCAGGCCTCGGAGTTACATCTATGTTTAGCTGAATACACCGGAAATCCTTAAACGGAGTACTGGTTGTCAGGATTAATTATGTTCTTTTTCAGTCATATAAGTGATTTCAATATCTTCAAATTGTTTAATACGAAATGAACTAGGCAAAATAGGCTATAGACATGTAAATCAGTCATATATATTAATGATGGACACCAGAAGGTTGTGCTTCCTCCTGTTGTTTAAAAATACAAGTTTCAGTTCAAATTATTTATAAACATCTATGTAATGTCTCTAAGGATTGGCTTGGTGTTGACCGTAACCTCTGGAGGGTTATTAAGGCCACCACAACAGCTCAGACCCAGCCCAGTTTACCTTAATCTTGAACATTATCAAAACTAACGTAAACCCCTCAGTGTATATACACACCAAAACTGGGTTTAACTCTGTATGTATCCTGTGGCTGTAAGAATCTTTGGATACTTGACACATGTATAGACAAGCAGTAACTCACCATAGCTTTATTAACCCTATATGGTGGTTAGAGGTTGGTGGTGGGAGAACCATATAAAGAAAAACACACAACAGTTGTTTTCATAATTACTTTCTAACATAAGAATTAAGGAAACTACAGAAAAAGTATTGGCCCATACTAGGCAGCTCCTATTGGCTCATACCAGGCAGCTCCTTCTGAGCTTACCAGGCAGCTCCTACTGGGCCTTACCAGGCAGCTTTTATTGACCCATATGTGGCAGCTTTTATTGACCCATATGGTGGCTTTATTGACCCATAGCAGCTTTATTGACCCATATGTGTTCAGCTTCTATTGACCCATATGTGGTAGCTTCTATTGGCCATATGTGGCAGTTCATTCATATATATGTCTAAAAAAACTCTTGAAACAATCCAAGCCACATATTGCTTAAGGATTGTGGGGTATATTATACAGCCCTGCAAATGCTGCCCTATGTAGACATAGGTTCACGGGGTACTGAGCTATTTGTATACATGCCCAAGCAAGGGTACTGAACTATTTGTATACATTCCCAAGGGGCACTGAGCAACTTGAATACATACCAAAGGGGCATTGATCTATTTGCATACATACCCAAAGGGCACTGAACTACATGTATTTGTACCCAAAGGACAATGAGCAATTTGAATACGCATCCAATTGGCACTTAGCTATTTGTATACATACACAATGGGGCACTGTTTTTTTTCATTTTAGATCTATTTGTGGACAATATTTGTTTCTCTGGTTATTACATTAATAGTTTTAAGATACTGAATTTACCCGAGTTCCACCATCTCCCTAGTGGCTTCGACGGGGACAAGAAGCCTGCGGCATATCAACCCGCCGCCCACCCCTTCCTTATCTGATCCCGAGGATTTTTTCCAGCAGGATTTTGAACTGCAGCAAAAACCTTAATCCCAAACCCAGGATTTATTGACCACGTGGTTAATATGTGCATGTTCCTGGACGCATATAAATAGTTTTGTGAAGGTTTTAGCCCAATCTTACGATCAAGAGAGCTTTGTTTGTGAGTTATGAGAACTGTCTCGTGATTTATGAGGTGTGAGGTTGAGCTATTACTCACACTCTGTTTATCAGGTCAGCTTGTGGTTCCCCTTGTTCATTATGGTTCATGTACACTTGTCCGTCATCGTGTACACTTGTTGGTCATCGTGTACACTTGTTGGTCATCATGTACACTTGTTGGTCATCGTGTACACTTGTTGGTCATCATGTACACTTGTGGTCATCATGTACACTTGGTCATCATGTACACTTGTTGGTCACCATGTACACTTGTTGGTCATCGTGTACATGGTTGGTCATCGTGTACACTTGTTGGTCATCGTGTACATTGTTGGTCATCGTGTACACTTGCTGGTCATCGTGTACACTTGTTGGTCATCGTGTACACTTGCTGGTCATCGGTACACTTGCTGGTCATCTTGACACTTGCTGGTCATCGTGTACACTTGCTGGTCATCGTGTACACTTGCTGGTCATCGTGTACACTGCTGGTCATCGTGTACACTTGCTGGTCATCGTGTACACTTGCTGGTCATCGTGTACACTTGCTGGTCATCGTGTACACTTGCTGGTCATCGTGTACACTTGCTGGTCATCGTGTACACTTGTTGGTCATCGTGTACACTTGTTGGTCATCGTGTACACTTGCTGGTCATCGTGTACACTTGATGGTCATCGTGTACACTTGATGGTCATCGTGTACACTTGCTGGTCATCTTGTACACTTGCTGGTCATCTTGTACACTTGCTGGTCATCGTGTACACTTGTTGGTCATCGTGTACACTTGTTGGTCATCGTGTACACTTGTTGGTCATCGTGTACACTTGCTGGTCATCTTGTACACTTGTTGGTCATCGTGTACACTTGTTGGTCATCGTGTACACTTGCTGGTCATCGTGTACACTTGCTGGTCATCGTGTACACTTGTTGGTCATCGTGTACACATACTGGTCATCTTGTACACTTGTTGGTCATCTTGTACACTTGCTGGTCATCGTGTACACTTGTTGGTCATCGTGTACACTTGTTGGTCATCGTGTACACTTGTTGGTCATCGTGTACACTTGCTGGTCATCGTGTACACTTGCTGGTCATCGTGTACACTTGCTGGTCATCGTGTACACTTGCTGGTCATCGTGTACACTTGCTGGTCATCGTGTACACTTGTTGGTCATCGTGTACACTTGCTGGTCATCGTGTACACTTGCTGGTCATCGTGTACACTTGCTGGTCATCGTGTACACTTGCTGGTCATCGTGTACACTTGCTGGTCATCGTGTACACTTGTTGGTCATCGTGTACACTTGTGGTCATCGTGTACACTTGCTGGTCATCGTGTACACTTGTGGTCATCGTGTACACTTGCTGGTCATCGTGTACACTTGCTGGTCATCGTGTACACTTGCTGGTCATCGTGTACACTTGCTGGTCATCGTGTACACTTGTTGGTCATCGTGTACACTTGCTGGTCATCGTGTACACTTGCTGGTCATCGTGTACACTTGCTGGTCATCGTGTACACTTGCTGGTCATCGTGTACACTTGCTGGTCATCGTGTACACTTGCTGGTCATCGTGTACACTTGCTGGTCATCGTGTACACTTGCTGGTCATCGTGTACACTTGCTGGTCATCGTGTACACTTGTTGGTCATCGTGTACACATGCTGGTCATCGTGTACACTTGTTGGTCATCGTGTACACATGCTGGTCATCGTGTACACATGCTGGTCATCGTGTACACTTGCTGGTCATCGTGTACACTTGCTGGTCATCGTGTACACTTGTTGGTCATCGTGTACACATGCTGGTCATCGTGTACACTTGTTGGTCATCGTGTACACATGCTGGTCATCGTGTACACATGCTGGTCATCGTGTACACATGCTGGTCATCGTGTACACTTGCTGGTCATCGTGTACACTTGCTGGTCATCGTGTACACTTGTTGGTCATCGTGTACACATGCTGGTCATCGTGTACACTTGCTGGTCATCGTGTACACTTGTTGGTCATCGTGTACACTTGTTGGTCATCGTGTACACATGCTGGTCATCGTGTACACATGCTGCTCATCGTGTACACTTGCTGGTCATCGTGTACACTTGTTGGTCATCGTGTACACTTGTTGGTCATCGTGTACACATGCTGGTCATCGTGTACACATGCTGGTCATCGTGTACACTTGCTGGTCATCGTGTACTCTTGCTGGTCATCGTGTACACATGCTGGTCATCGTGTACACATGCTGGTCATCGTGTACACTTGTTGGTCATCGTGTACACTTGCTGGTCATCGTGTACACTTGTTGGTCATCGTGTACACTTGCTGGTCATCGTGTACACTTGCTGGTCATCGTGTACACTTGCTGGTCATCGTGTACACTTGCTGGTCATCGTGTACACTTGTTGGTCATCGTGTACACTTGCTGGTCATCGTGTACACTTGTTGGTCATCGTGTACACTTGCTGGTCATCGTGTACACTTGCTGGTCATCGTGTACACTTGCTGGTCATCGTGTACACTTGCTGGTCATCGTGTACACTTGCTGGTCATCGTGTACACTTGCTGGTCATCGTGTACACTTGCTGGTCATCGTGTACACTTGTTGGTCATCGTGTACACATGCTGGTCATCGTGTACACTTGTTGGTCATCGTGTACACATGCTGGTCATCGTGTACACATGCTGGTCATCGTGTACACTTGCTGGTCATCGTGTACACTTGCTGGTCATCGTGTACACTTGCTGGTCCTTCTTGTCCCCAGTTTTGACACCAGTTCCTTAGCTATTGTTTCGTTTGTGTTGTGGCAGTGAAATAACTAGTTTTGTTGTCTTTGCTTTGCTGTAATGTCGTTTTCAATTTGATTTTCTGCTTATTTTTATGTTCTGAAGTTCTCCCTTCCAGCCCCATGTTATCCCCCCTCTGTTCTCAACTGTTATTCAGGTCTTGAAGTTTTTCTTTATTCCATGCTTTAGCACATTGCTTTCTTACAACATCAGGTAAATCATAGGTTAGTACGGTTCCTTTCGTATGACTCCAATTGAAAATACATTTATCAGCTGCTTCTCAGTATTTCTGGAATTATATAATTTCCTACGGTGTTTTCCATCTGTCTTATATTTCCCGTGGTATCTGTGGCACTCGAATCTTCTTTTATTTTCGCTGAAAATTACACTAATTTTCTTTTACTTCCTAGAAAAATGCCTCCCTGCTTCTAGAAAACACTCACCAATGTCTGATCATTACATATTATTCTTTTGGATCCATTGATCTGTTGTCTAAGGAAATTTCATGTTACTTCTTCCATGACTGTCATTTTGTACATTCGTACTCCCATGGAATTCCCTGTTAACCCAGTCTATCTTCTCACGGCTGAAATGACCCAGGATTAGTAGAGTCTCATTGATGTTTACAACCGAAGCAAATCTTTCCTGTATAGGAGTAATTGCCCTGATGGCTTTGTTTTACGCTTGCCTGAATCTTCTTCTGATGTGTGGAGGGTTGTATGTAATTATTATCTTCATCTTGGTGCTTCCTAGTGTTTCTGATTCTGTAATATTGTCATTGAATATCTCAAAGCCTGGGATTAACAACTTGTATGTCCAATTATTCCTAATCAACAGGTCTATCCTCCTCTCCCCCCCCCTCTCCCCTACTCTTCCTTCTTTCTTACGAGTTGAAACTCTTGTGAAAATATTTGATTAGTTATGACAGTTAAGTTCCTGTGAGTTATATTTCATTCATTTTATACCCACTTCCCTAATCCCTGACTTAAGTAGTTTTGTTTGTAATTCCATATGGGTTCGTATATATGATTATAAAACACAGTTCTGCCTTTGCATCCTTAATAAGAAACTCTGGTGTGAACGAGTTTTTGATGTGTTTAGTAAATGATGATTAGGTTGATAGGTCTTGGAGATTAGTTAGGTAAATAAGGGTTGGGTTTGATTTTTAGAAGGTTTATTGTGGGTGGGAGAGAGATGTGTTCCGTGCAGGCAGTAAATGAGAAGGAAAAGGGCGGGAAGGAAATTATGTATTCTACTGTTTTGGTTGACTTATCGAGGAATTGCACTGATGTAAATTGGTACCCTACTTCCCTCAAATTCCCTACGCCTCCTCTTTTCTGGGATTGCAGTTTTCTCCAACTCTGTCGTTTCTCTCTGCAGAAATACTTCTCTGAGGTTCTTTAGCTGTTTCATCAAGAATCGAAAATCTTGGACACAGGAGGAAGATACTCAAAACGGCATATAAATTAAAAGATTTGAGAGGGCTTAAGTGAGCTTTCATATCCAGACGTCACAGTAAAAGATAAAAAAACTAGAAGACAAACTAATGGAGTTAAAAAACACAGACCATTACCAAGATTCAAAGCTGAAGATCAGGAGTGAGGAGGTGATTATGAATATAGATGGAGGAGAGGATGCAGGTCCGTCACCCAGCCAGGCAGAACTGACCCTGTATATCTCGGACGACAAGCAGGCACATAACCAAAGTGACGATGAACTGTAGGAACAATGTCAGAAGTTTTACTTGTACACAAATACTAGAAGCCATTAAATAAATTTGATATATCATGCACAAACACTGCGGCTGAGAATCCGATCATTGGAGTTAGCAAATCATGGGGACGAGAGGACGTAACTGAAAGGGAATTCCATCTTTCAGAATACAATCCATCTTTCAGGATAGAACAACAAGAACAGGTGCTGTAATGCTATATGTAAAAAGGACCTGAATTCAACCAACAATGAGGAATTGAGCACCATGCGGGAGCCGACAGCTGAGTGGACAGCACTTCGGATCCTGAGGTTCCTGAGATTCTAGATTCGATCCCCGGTGAAGGCGGAAACAAATAGGCAGAGTTTCCTTCACCCTGATGCTCCTGTTACCTAGCAGTAAATAGGTATCTGGGAGTTAGACAGCTGCTACGGGCTGCTTTCCGGAGGAGTGTAACAAAAAGGAGGCCTGGTCGAGGACCGGGCCGCGGGGACGCTAATCCCGAAGTCATCTCAAGATAACCTCAAGATGTTATCATCAGAATGTCTGAAACATACTAACTCAAATGGTACCAAAAGATAGTGGGAGTATGGTACACGGATGGCACAGCAACGGCAGAGCAAGTTTCTGATCTGCATAATGTGATCAATGCGGCTTCGGAAACTTACACCCTTATAATCTTGAGATCTTGACGTTATCTTGAGATGATTTCGGGGCTTGGTGTCCCCGCGGCCCAGTCCTCGATCAGGTCTCCACTTCCAGGTAGCAGCCCGTGACAGCTGACTAACTCCCAGGTACCTATTTACTGCTAGGTAACAGGGGCATCAGGGTGAAAGAAACTCTGCCCATTGTTTCTCTCCGGCGCCCGGGATCGAACCCGGGACCACAGGATCACGCGACCAGTGTTCTGTCCGCTCAGCCACCGGCTCCCAATGCGGGACTTCAACCGCAACAATAGATTGGGCGACTAACATCGCAAGCGGAAGGTGAAAAAAATGTGCACAGAAGGAGAAAGAGAACAAGATGGATTACAGAGGCAGTAAAAACCATTGATAACTAAATAAAACCTCTGGAGATGGCATCAATTAAATAAAAATAACAGATTATGAGCCATCCAAGCCATGAGATCAGCCAGAGGATCTAAAGTCTTTCCATGCCTATATAAGATGTAAAACCAAAACAATAGACTCGGTAGGACCCTTAAAAGATCAGACTAACCAAGTTATAATGGACGATATAAGAGCAGCCAACACTCTGAATGAATACTTTACATCAGTGTTCACACTAGAGAGTTTACACAACATCCCCAATACTCACACTGTTTGAAGTCCTGAAGCTTATTTCCTAAGCTCAATGAATAATCCTCGGCAACTCTATGGGTGCAATTTGGGTGCAGTTGCACCCAGTGCACCAGGGCATGCAGCATGCTCAAGCTCTGGTGCATGCTCAAGCTTTGGTGCATGCTCAAGCCCTGGTGCATGCTCAAGCTCTGGTGCATGTTCAAGTTCTGGTGCATGCTCAAGCCCTGGTGCATGTTCAAGCTCTGGTGCATGATCAAGCCCTGGTGCATGCTCAAGCTCTGGTGCATGCTCAAGTTCTGGTGCATGCTCAAGCTCTGGTGCATGTTCAAGTTCTGGTGCATGTTCAAGCCCTGGTGCATGCTCAAGCCCTGGTGCATGTTCAAGTTCTGGTGCATGTTCAAGCTCTGGTGCATGTTCAAGCTCTGGTGCATGCTCAAGCCCTGGTGCATGTTCAAGCCCTGGTGCATGATCAAGCCCTGGTGCATGCTCAAGTTCTGGTGCATGTTCAAGCTCTGGTGCATGTTCAAGCTCTGGTGCATGTTCAAGCTCTGGTGCATGTTCAAGCTCTGGTGCATGTTCAAGTTCTGGTGCATGCTCAAGCCCTGGTGCATGTTCAAGCTCTGGTGCATGTTCAAGCTCTGGTGCATGTTCAAGCTCTGGTGCATGTTCAAGTTCTGGTGCATGCTCAAGCCCTGGTGCATGTTCAAGTTCTGGTGCATGTTCAAGTTCTGGTGCATGCTCAAGCTCTGGTGCATGCTCAAGTTCTGGTGCATGCTCAAGCCCTGGTGCATGTTCAAGCCCTGGTGCATGTTCAAGCTCTGGTGCATGTTCAAGCCCTGGTGCATGTTCAAGCTCTGGTGCATGTTCAAGCTCTGGTGCATGTTCAAGACCTGGTGCATGTTCAAGCCCTGGTGCATGTTCAAGCTCTGGTGCATGTTCAAGCTCTGGTGCATGTTCAAGACCTGGTGCATGTTCAAGACCTGGTGCATGTTCAAGCTCTGGTGCATGTTCAAGCTCTGGTGCATGTTCAAGCTCTGGTGCATGTTCAAGCTCTGGTGCATGTTCAAGCTCTGGTGCATGCTCAAGCCCTGGTGCATGTTCAAGCCCTGGTGCATGTTCAAGCTCTGGTGCATGTTCAAGCCCTGGTGCATGTTCAAGCTCTGGTGCATGCTCAAGCCCTGGTGCATGTTCAAGCTCTGGTGCATGTTCAAGCCCTGGTGCATGTTCAAGCTCTGGTGCATGTTCAAGCTCTGGTGCATGCTCAAGCTCTGGTGCATGTTCAAGCCCTGGTGCATGTTCAAGCTCTGGTGCATGTTCAAGCTCTGGTGCATGTTCAAGCTCTGGTGCATGTTCAAGCTCTGGTGCATGTTCAAGCTCTGGTGCATGTTCAAGCTCTGGTGCATGCTCAAGCCCTGGTGCATGTTCAAGCTCTGGTGCATGTTCAAGCCCTGGTGCATGTTCAAGCCCTGGTGCATGTTCAAGCTCTGGTGCATGTTCAAGCTCTGGTGCATGTTCAAGCCCTGGTGCATGTTCAAGCTCTGGTGCATGTTCAAGCCCTGGTGCATGTTCAAGCCCTGGTGCATGTTCAAGCTCTGGTGCATGTTCAAGCTCTGGTGCATGTTCAAGCTCTGGTGCATGTTCAAGCTCTGGTGCATGTTCAAGCTCTGGTGCATGTTCAAGCTCTGGTGCATGTTCAAGCTCTGGTGCATGTTCAAGCTCTGGTGCATGTTCAAGCTCTGGTGCATGTTCAAGCTCTGGTGCATGTTCAAGCCCTGGTGCATGTTCAAGCTCTGGTGCATGTTCAAGCTCTGGTGCATGTTCAAGCTCTGGTGCATGTTCAAGCTCTGGTGCATGTTCAAGCTCTGGTGCATGTTCAAGCTCTGGTGCATGTTCAAGCTCTGGTGCATGTTCAAGCTCTGGTGCATGTTCAAGCTCTGGTGCATGTTCAAGCTCTGGTGCATGTTCAAGCCCTGGTGCATGTTCAAGCCCTGGTGCATGTTCAAGCCCTGGTGCATGTTCAAGCCCTGGTGCATGTTCAAGCCCTGGTGCATGTTCAAGCCCTGGTGCATGTTCAAGCTCTGGTGCATGTTCAAGCTCTGGTGCATGTTCAAGCTCTGGTGCATGTTCAAGCTCTGGTGCATGTTCAAGCTCTGGTGCATGTTCAAGCTCTGGTGCATGTTCAAGCCCTGGTGCATGTTCAAGCTCTGGTGCATGTTCAAGCTCTGGTGCATGTTCAAGCTCTGGTGCATGTTCAAGCTCTGGTGCATGTTCAAGCTCTGGTGCATGTTCAAGCCCTGGTGCATGTTCAAGCTCTGTGCATGTTCAAGCCCTGGTGCATGTTCAAGCTCTGGTGCATGCTTATGCAGCATTGAGCCAACAAATATGAAAGAAAGCGTGGTCTTGGGACCATTCTTAATCAATTAAGAACTCTATGACCTGACCAGGGACCGCGGAAAGGGCACCTGAGCATCGCTGGGTACTCTTCCTCGTATACTATGTGACGATAATCTCTTATCAGAGATTTAGCCTGCTATTTCTGCGACTCATCCTGTCCTCATCAATATACATATACGTTTTGTAGTGGCTAAACGTACATATTAAGATAGCCACACGTACCACAACTCCTCCTCCCCCCACTCCAGCACCGCTGCACCTGGTCGACGCGCCGAACCCTTCAACTGCCTAACTAGCGACTTGCGGCCATCCAGCTTCCTCATTGGCCGCCAACCAACACTCCACTCCAACTCCTCGCCAATCACAAGACCTCGCCAGTTTATTGTTGGAGTCCCTTGCGTTTCTGCCAGCCAGATATTTTGTGCTCGCAAGCTATGAACTCCTAAGTGGCTCACCTTGTGTGGTCAAATAGAGGTTTATAGTTAGTGCATATATTCCAGCATTCATATTTTATTACTTTTGTATGTCAATTCTCCTCCCCATTAACGTAACCTATTTTCATTTTATGTTTTTTTTTTTTCCACTTGACATTTTTACCAGTAAGCCAAGATTTTGAATTTGTTTCAATTTGTGTTTTTTTATTGTTATTAAATCCAGTTTTTATTATTGTCTTATATTTCCACCTTACACAGATTACCAATCACGCAGTCATTCTTTTTTTTCTTTTTTTTCCCTTTTCTCTTTTTATATATTATATGTGGCCCAGCACTGACACCTGCTAGTTGGAAGACTGCCGACCACCATTTCCAACTCGTTACCGTCACAACTAAAAGAAAGAGAATAGCTGTTTTGTCTTTGGAAAACTGGAGGCCAGATGCATGGGGCTAACCTCATTAAAATTTGCATAGGTATTGTCTAAGGTATGTGACACACACAGGTTTGTCAGGTTAGGCCTCACTTAATGGTTTAAGAAATATTAGCAATTATAGAGACCCTCAGGCGACTCATGTAATCAAGTGTGAAAATATTGGTGTGATTCCCTAGAGTTTTTAGTGATTGCCATAATATATTTTCTTATATTCATTCAGTTGTTTCAGTGCTTCTTATTATTATTTAATATACAAATTAATAATAATATTATTATTATTAACAAAAAAAAATTGAGGGAAGGGGGGGGCCAAGGGGGGAAGGAAGAGGGTGGACGAGGGGAGGGACGAACGAGAGGAAACAAATAATGGGGATTACATCGCATCAGGCTTGGATACCCCCATGTGCATGGGAAATAGCTTACAGAGTTACCAGAAAATGAGAGGAAATGTCAGCACTGTGGAGAAATTACAGACCAGACCACTGGAACATTGTCTAACACAGTGCACAGTGTGTTGTGGGGACGATGGGAACAATGTGGAGGGTTGGGGACGATTGAAGGGGGGGGGGAATGGGGGTTAAGGGGACGATGAGTGGAGTAAGAGGGG
>WNGS01096658.1:0-11411 GCA_020271785.1 Procambarus virginalis
GTAGAATACAGAGGTATCAAAAAATGGGAGAACTAAAAGGCCCCGCCCCCAAAGTAAAATATCCACAATAATAATGCTTGCTACTAAGCCCGGTTAGTCTAGGATAGATTATGGTACTCCCACACAGGAAAAGGGATACTCTGTTCAAACTTATTTATTACCCCTCAACACCCCCCATACACAATCACACCAATAACAATTTAATACTAACTTTACCACCCAATCTTACGTTAAAAGCCTTGGTCCACTTAAGCAGGATACAAGGTTTACACTGGAACAAGCTAGGGTAAAGCTCTACTATAACGCACTGGGAGGTAGTCAGCTTAGGGTAGGGGACCACGTGTTACACTGGGACCCCCGTTAGCATAACAGGTACGATAAAAACTTAAATACTCTTACTACACCCCAGGTATACTACTCTACACATAGAACGATAGGTATGCCAGACATATACAAAAATGAGTAATGGAGTACTTAACCAACTAAGTCACAGAAATAAAGAATTAAGAGGAAGGAGGAGAGCACGTCCGAACAGCACAGTCAGCCAGCAGAGAAGGCCGTCTCCGTCTCGAGCCCTGCAGCATGCGTGTGGTGCCGGGAAGAGCCCAATTGATCATACAGCTATACACATTAAAACATCTTCCCCTTATGCCTCATATTGCTACTTTCCTCATTCTACGGGTAGTTAAACTTATAACAATGTTACTTAATCCACAACAAGTTTAAGAGTCTAAATGCTTTGTGAGCAGCAAGATAGTCGTACTTCTGGCAGGGATGATTACAAACGCATCACTCTCTATGCGTCCCCTGCCATATTGTCGTTTAATAAGCTCAACTTTGACCTCTGGTTTCCATCTAAAGAACCCAGAGTCGTAACAGGCAGTCCAAGGGGCTGGTGTCTAGCTATCAGTGAAAGTGTCACAGGAAGGATTTCGAGTAACGTCATTGATATTTTTTTTGTAGTAATAGTTAGTACTTGTTGAATGAATTAAGTTGTTATGTTGACCACTGTCTTTTCATTACACCCTACACATTTTTATTGTCTCTATTAAGTTCTGTCACTCGATTATTAAACTGAGACTGCTTCTTGTGTTTTGGACTGAATAGCACTACACAACAAATAATATAGTTGTGAGAGCCCAGGACCTACTCGTTAGATTCGCTTCGGCGAATGGCGAAGGTCAATGGCCTAAGTGGAGGGGATTTCAACTTTTTGAGGTCTTGGCATTTGCTCGCGCCTAGTCAGTTGTTCATATCTGGTCCCAGTGAGGAATGAGCTGTTTACTACATTGGTGTGTTAGCTATGCAAGTCCTTCCTCAGGCGACCTATATGAATATTACAACAGGAATAAGGTTAAAGGAGTTCAGGAATATTTTTTTTAGAATTTTCCAAATTTCAAATACCATATTCATACATTCAATTTTCAAACTCTCACAATTTAAATAATCTTGAAGTGATAGTAAGTCTTTTTTCGTGTTTATTTTCATCCCGATTTTTGAATCATCAAATTTGACGCATATGATCTATCTCCTCTCTTCAGAATTGGTACCACATTAGCAACCTGCCACGATGCTCGCGCTCTGCCTGACTAGTTATTTATTAATATGCTAGACAATGGTTCGCTAAGCTCCTCGTTGCAATCTTTAAGCACCCTGTGGCCAGACAAGTGGGCAAAATGTTTCTTTCACCCTGATGCCTCTGTTACCTAGTAGTAAATAGGTACTTGGGAGTTAGACAGTTGCTACAGTCTGCTTCCTGGAGGTGGATGCCTGGTCGAGGACCGGGCCGCAGGGACACTAAGCCCCGAAATCATCTCATGATAACCTCAAAATAACCTTGGCAAACACTTCGTCTGGCCCTGGGGATTTGTTTGGCTTGAGCTTCACTATTTGTTTAATAACATCCTCCCTGGTAACTGCTAAACTAGTCAACCTATCCACTTCCCCACCCACATAAACTTGTTCGGCTGAAGGCATAAAGTTCCTCTTTAGTAAATACTGAGATAAAATATTTATTAAAAATACTACTCATCTCTTCATTATTATCAGTTATCTGACCCGTCTCAGTTTTTAATGGACCTATCCTTTCCCTAATCTGTTCTATATAACTAAAGAAACCCTTTAGGATTTGTCTTTGCTTGCCCTGCTATGAGAACTTTATAGTTTCTTTTTGCCTTCATTATTTCTTTTTTAACATTTCAAACCAGTTGCAGGAATTCTTGTTCTAAACGGACTTCCCCATTCTTAATCCTTTTGAACCAAGCTCTTGTTCTACCTGTGAGGCTCTTCAGATCCTTTGTTATACATTTCGGGTCATTATTATTCGATCTATTTAAATTGTATGGTATACTACGTTATTGTGCTTTGATTAGAATATTTTAAAATAAATTATATTTTGAATCCACGTCGAAAACCCTTTTTACATCAGCCATCGCTGGGTTCACGTCTCGCTCCAAGTCCGGCCAACCCTTCATACCCAGAACTTTCCAATCTGTTTCAACCAAAATAATTCTTAGGCCATTAAAATAAGCTTTTCAAAAATTTGGCACTTAACAGAATTTTCTCGTTCAAATCTATTCCATTCTGTGCTAAATCTGATTTCTTTGTGATCACTGTTCCTTAACTCACTCTCTATTTCGATATCATTTACTTGCGTTTCCCTGTAAGTTAACACTAAGTCTAAAATATTATTTTCTTATGTGTTGCGTAAGGAAACAATCGTAAATTAATTCTAGAAAATCTTCCGCTTCGTTATTCCGTTCTGTTAAGCCAGTTTATTTCACTAAAATTAAGGTACAAACACAAATACTGTTAGACCTAGCTGCTCTAGATATTTCTTCCCATAGATGCTTTGCTTCCTTTTAAGTTTGGTGGCCTGTATATAACTACAATAATTACATTTTTCAGCTTTTTCGTTTAATTCTAACCAAATAGCTTCTGTGTGTGGCTCAGTTTTGATTCCCCTGTATGAGACTATCTTGAGGTTATCTTAAGATGATTTCCGGGCTTAGCGTCCCCGTGGTCCGGTCCTTGACCAGGCCTTCTTTTTGTTACACATCCCCAGGAAGCAGCCCGTAGCAGCTGTCTAACTCCCAGGTACCTATTTACTGCTAGGTGAACAGGCACACCAGGGTGAAGGAAACTCTACCCATCTGTTTCCGCCTCCGCCGGGATTGAACCCGGAACATGAGAGCTACGAATCCCGAGTGCTGTCTACTCAGCCTTCAGCCCAAAGTTTCCCTAACATATATGGCTACTCCTCCCCCCCCTCTTCGTCTAATATATCTATCAGTGTGAAATAGTTTAAATCCGTTTATTTGTTGTTTAGCTAATAGTAATCTGTTTTCTACATTCATCCTACATTTTTTCATAAATGTTCAGTCGGCGCAGTCAATCTCAGAGAGAGTGTGTGTTAACTGGAGCTCCAATTGTCTTGATACTGAAAATGGAAGGTGAAGTGAGTGATCTGGTGCTAGTGAAGGAGATATGTGGAGCTCTGAGGGCAAAATTGGATTCCCTACGGGAGGAGTTACGACAGATGCAGGTGCTAAGAAAGACGAAACAACGTCAAGACTAAGCAAATGAGGAGAGCAGCACTAGAAAGTTTTCACCTTTAAATCTCGTAAAGGACAGGGAGTCTTAAGAAGACTCTGACAAAGCCGCCTACTGACGTCGTAAAGACCAACCCATTCGCCGTGCTGGAAGACGGAGACTGCAGTTTGCTTGAAGGTCAAGACAATGAAGGGAGTGCAGGTCCATCAAGGTGCTCACAAAGTAAAGGAAGAGCTTAAGCGAATTTTGGTTGTGGGAGATTCCGAGGTGAAGTATTTGGACAGAGCTTTTTGTGCCAGAGATAGGGGGAACAGGTTTGCTATACGGGAGCAGGAATTGGTGATATAGTAAACAACGTGAATGATATATGGCTAGAAATGGGAAAAACTCCATTGTTTGTATCAGTCCCAGTGGAAATAATGTAGGACAAGTTAGGAGTGAGGCACTGATACAGAGATTTAAGACAGTCATAGAATTAGTTAGGAGCATGAGAGGAATCCCGATCATATGTGTCATTCTTCCAAGAAAGGGAGTTGGAAATGAATGGTTGTCGTGGACACTTGGTGTCAATTGCCGACTAGACATATATTGTATATGAAATGAAATATCATTTATTGATAACTGGGAACATTTCCATGGAAGGAATGACATTTAAGCTCCGAATGGGGTGCATTTATCTAGGGCATGGGGTTGCTGCTGTTGCCAACTCATTATAACCTGTGTTTGGAGGGTTTTGTTTAGGTTTAAACTGTTAATAGATAGTGGTATGAGAATTGATACGGAAAAATGAGGTAATAAAAGTATGTGTTGGTGGGGGAAAAAATGGCAAACTGAACAGGGAAGGGGAAGGAGAAGGGCCTCAAATTAACAATACACTTAAGGTATATTACACGAACAGTAGGAGTCTTAGAAACAAAATAAACTATTTAAATGCTCTTGTTTGCACAGAAACAATAGATATTATTGCACTTGTCGAAACATGGATGAATATAGAAAACAGAGAACTATTAGCTGAATATCAAATAATCAGATTTAAACTATTTCACACATATATTAGACGAGGAGCTGGGAGTAGCCATATATGTTAGAGAAAATTTTAAATGTAGTCTCAAAGAGGGAATCAAAACTGAGCCACATACAGAAACTATCTGGTTAGAATTAAACGAAAAAGCTAGAAATCATATAATAGGAGTTATATACAGGCCACCAAACTTAGACAGCATGGAAGCAAAGCATCTGTGGGATGAAATATTTAGAGCATCTGTCAAGCAGTATTTGTGTCATGGGTGACTTTAAGTTTAGTGGAATAAACTGGATTAACAGAACAGGGAATAATGACGTAGAAGATTTTCTAGAATTAATTAACGATTGTTGTCTTAAGCAACACATTAAGGAATCAACATGGGAAAATAATATTTTAGACTTAGTGTTAAATAACAGGGAAACACAAATTAATGACATCGAAATAGGGAGAGAGCTAAGGAACAGTGATCACAAAGAAATCAGATGTAGCATATAAGGAATAGATTTGAAGGAGAAATTCTGTGAAAATGCCAGACTTTCGAAAAGCTGATTTTAAAAGCCTAAGAATTTTTTTGGGTGAAATAGAATGGAAAGTTATGGGCATGAGGGGTGGGCCGGACTTGCAGGAAGACATTAACCCAGCGATGGGTGATGTAGAAAGAGATTTCGATGTGGATTCAAAATATAACTTATTTAAAAATATTCCAAGCAAAGCACTGGAACGTAGTATTCCATACAAATATAATAGATCGAATAATAATGACCCGAAATGGATAACAAAGTATCAAAGAACACTGTCATATATATATATATATATATATATATATATATATATATATATATATATATATTATATATATATATATATATAATATATATATATATATTATTTATATATGACCGAAAAAGTAAGATTAATAATTCTAACACGAATTTTCTCGATCTTCCTTATGTTTCTTTTTACTGTAGATGGTAAATGAAAAATCAATTCTACAAAATTCATTTTTATTTCTAGTCTGACGCGACACTTGAGCGCGTTTCGTAAAACTTATTACATTTTCAAAGACTAGTTTACACACACACAACAACTATAACTGAATAGAGCTAAAACATCTTTGATTTTATATACCTGCATTTGGGTGAGGTGACATGTTACATTAGTATTTGGATGAGGTGAAAACAGATATTCAACACAGCCAGAACGGGGTAAGGAATCGGGGTATAGAGTCGGGCTATGAGTTAAAGGGAAGGATGGAAGTAACTACAGAGGGCCTATTGGCCCATATTTCTTGATGCTTCTATATTGGAGCGGAGTCTTGAAGTGGGTAGAATATAGTTGTGCATTAATTGGCTGTTGATTGCTGGTGTTGACTTCTTGATGTGTAGTGCCTCGCAGATGTCAAGCCGCCTGCTGTCGCTGTATCTATCGATGATTTCTGTGTTGTTTGCTAAGATTTCTCTGGTGACGGTTTGGTTGTGGGAAGAGATTATATGTTCCTTAATGGAGCCCTGTTGCTTATGCATCGTTAAACGCCTGAAAAGAGATGTTGTTGCCTTGCCTATATACTGAGTTTTTTGAGGCTTACAGTCCCCATTTGAAGGCATAGACGACGTTGGTCTCTTTTAGAGCTTTCTGCTCAGTGTCTGGAGAGTTTCTCATGAGTAGGCTGGCCGTTTTCTTGGTTTTATAGTAAATCGTCAGTTGTATCTTCTGATTTTTGTCTGTAGGGATAACATTTCTATTAACAATATCTTTCAGGACCCTTTCCTCCGTTTTATGAGCTGTGGAAAAGAAGTTCCTATAAAATAGTCTAATAGGCGGTATAGGTGTTGTATTAGTTGTCTCTTCAGAGGTTGCATGGCGTTTCACTTTCCTTCTTATGATGTCTTCAACGAAACCATTGGAGAACCGAGCCAACACACTTGGTCTGGACATAACGTGACACTTTATACCCAGATTTAGGAGAGTGACTTGGTCCTCAGTGAGGTTGATTCCTGCAAGGTTCAGGAAGCCGTCTCTTGGTCTTGGAATTGACATAGGAAAGTGGAGTTGGAGATCCTGTTGGACGACATATTTGACCTCGAAGCACAAAAGAAGGTCACCACCAAAGACACCTTACAAGCAGAACTTGTTGCATGAGGAAAGAATCGAGGCAACTACAGAAGCACCATACTGTCCCCCGAGCTCAAAGCGGCAGCTAAGACCCTTCGTGAGAACAAGGAGATAGTTGTCAGGAGAGGCGACAAGTCGCCAATATACGTCATTCTTAAAAAAGACGAATATCTGGCGAAAATGAACCTCATACTCTCTGACCAAACTAAATTCCAAAGGATAACGAAGGACACTACAGCCGAATTAAAAGCAAAGGTCAACAAATTGATTGAAACTGTGAACACCAAGAAATCCGTACTCCACCTGCCAAAGATTATTGGGGAATATAAACCTGGATATGCATATGGAAATGTCAAGACACATAAGCCTGGAAACCCACTTCGGCCAATCATCAGCCAGATACCCACACCCACGTACAGACTGGCGAAACGACGCAATGACTTGCTGACTCCTTATGTCCCTTGCGCCTTCAGCCTAAAGTCTCCACAGGAATTTCTTGACTTACTGCGGGGAACACGGGCCACAGGGATAAGAGCCTCGTTGGACGTAGAATCACTGTTTACCAACGTACCTGTGGATGAAACATCAGGATGATAGCGGACAGAGTGTATCGTGATCCGACCTGTATCTCCTCGTGACATACCAGAAAATATTCTGAGAAAACTACTCCAAGCTTGTACTAAAGAGGCACCCTTCTTGAGCCCGGATGTGCACATGTATAAGCAAGTAGATGGGGTCGCCATGGGTTCTCCCCTAGGTGTCCTGTTTGCGAACTTCTACATGGGTACCATCGAGAAAAAAGTCTTAGTCGTCATGAACTTGACACCGGCCATATACTGCAGGTACGTTGACGACATTTTTACACAGGTACCTGATGTCAGACATCTGCAGGAGCTGAAGGATGCATTTGAGCAGAGGTTCCGCTCGATGACGATCTCTCTTTCCTTAGACAGAAGGCGTCAGAGGGCCTTCTTCCTCTCCCTCTTCCTACTGACGTTTTCCTCGATCTCATTAGACTCTGTGTTGACTCTAACTTTTTCTCTTTCAACGGTAAATATTACACTCAAACTTTCGGGGTTGCTATGGGTTCCCCTCTCTCCCCTGTTCTTGCTAATTTCTGCATGGAATACTTCGAAACTGTTCTTCTTCCTTCTATTGATACTCGTCCCTCTCTTTGGCTTCGATATGTTGATGACATTTTTGCTTTATGGCCTCATGACGTTAATCTTTTCCAGCCTTTCCTTGCCTCTCTTAACATTCTGGTTCCTTCTATCCATTTCAAAGTTGAGTGGGAATCTAATTCCCTCCTTCCTTTTCTTGACGTTCATGTTCACCGCTCTGTGTCTGGGTTCTCTTTCTCTGTCTACCGTAAACCCATGCATAGTGGCATTGTACATTCACTTATTTTCCTACCATCCTCCTTCTGTTAAGAAAAGTGTCCTCGTCTCTCTCTTCCTCCGCGCTCTACGCATCAGCGACCCTCAGTTTCTTGATTCTGAAATTGCCTTAATCTACAAATCATTCTCTCGCCTTGGTTACCCTTTGCATTTCATCAACTGTGCCTACTCTCAAGCTAAACGAAATTTCTTTCATCCTAAACCTGCTTCCAACACTAGTAGCACTGTACTATGCCTTCCCTTCATATCTGAACTCAAAACTTTTACCAATACCTTTCGTCCTCTTGACATTAAACTCGCCTTTCGACAAACTAACACACTTCGTAGCAATCTAGTTCACACTGCTGCTCCTGCTTTTAATGCTGCTGGTGTCTACTCTATTTCCTGTTCGTCTTGTCCTCTCCAATACTTTGGTGAAATTGGCCGTACACTGAATGACAGACTTAAAGAACACAAGTGAAGTGTTAAGTCTGCAGACACTAACAATGCTCTCTTCTGCCATGTGAGGGATTCTAATCATTCCATTGATTGGTCTTCCTCCAAAATAATCTTTCCTGCCTCTACTCTACACAGACGCCGTCTTGTGGAATCGGCTCTAATACACAATGTACCCAACATGAACTTGAGTCCTGGCTTTGTTGCTGTGGACTCTTCCCTTTCACAGTATATACTGAAATGCTCTAATCTTTCTAACAAACGTGACCTAACTTAAGCCTACCCCTCTTATTTCTTTCTCTCTCTTTCCTTTTCTTTATCTCTTCTCCTACGCTCCCTGCTATCCTCTTCTTATTCCTTTCTCCTTCTCATTCGGTGGTTTATAATAGGAGCTGCCTCGTATGGGCCAATAGGCCTTCTGCAGCTCTTATTATTATTACTATCCCCTCTACTACACCTTACTTTGCTCCTCAGCTCTCTCTTGCCTATTTATTGCCCGTCTCTACTCCTTCATCACAATCGACTTGAGAATGGTCCAGGACGGACCGAAACGTCCTCGTCTCTTCACCTTCTGTGTGTGGTCTGGTCAACATTTGAGCAGAATTCTGTGTTGCGTTTCACTTACGAGATGGAGAAGGATGGGAAGCTTCCCTTTCTAGATGTAACAGTCATGGAAAGGAGCGGAGGTTCCACAACTGCAGTCTATACTAAGGAAACTGTGACGGTAATCGGTTGGAAATGGTGGTCGGCAGTCTACCAACTAGCAGTTGTCATTGCTGGGCCACATATAATAAAAAAAAAAAAGAAAGGAAAAAAAAAGAGAAAAAAAAAAGAATGACTGCGTGATTTGGTAATCTGTGGTAAGGTTGTAAAGACGAAAAGCAATAATAAAAATATGGATTTTAATAACAATAAGAAAACACAAATTGAAATAAATGCAAAATCTTGGCTTACTGGCAAAAACAATAAACAATATAAACATGAAAATAGATTACGTTAATGGGGAGGAGAATTGATATACAAAAGTAAGTAAAATATGAATGCTGGAATATATGCACTAACTATGAACCTCTACTTGACCACACAGAGTGAGTCACTTAGGAGTTCACAGCTTGCGAGCACACAATATTCTGGCTGGCAGAAACGTAAGGGACTCCAACAATAACTGGTGAGGTCTTGTGATTGGTGGGGGAGCCGGCGTGGAGTGTTGGTTGGCGGCCAATGAGGAAGCTGGATGGTCGCAGTCGCTAGTTAGGCCGTTGCAGGGTTCGGCGCGTCGACCAGGTGCAGCAGTGGGGGGGGGGAAGGAGGGAGTTGCTGGTACGTGTGGCGAGCTTATGATACGTTTAGCCACTACAAAACGTATCTTTATGTTGATGAGGACAGGAGTGATTCGCAGAAATGGCAGGCTAAATCTCTGATAAGAGATTATCGTCACAACTCTCCCCCGAAGCCTGCCGTTTCGGGTGAATCACGTCCACTGGAGGTAGAGTGGGAGGTGGAGCTGCCTCCACCTCATGCACTCTGGAGAGGGCATCAGCGATGATGTTGTCAGGCCCCTTGATGTAGCAGATCGTTAAGTTGAAGCCTTGAAGATATAAAGCCCATCGCAGCAGACGTTGGTTATTAAACGGGCTTGATGTAAAAATCTCAGAGGGTTGTGGTCCGAATAGATGGTAGTGGACCTAGCACCGTGCAGATATGGGTGCAAAGTGTTGTAGCTCAGGACGATGGACAGGAGTTCCTTCTCTATAGTACTGTAGTTCTTCTGATGAGGCTTCAACTTGTAACTGTAGTAGCTGACAGGTAGAACCTCCTCGCCTCGCTGCTGCATTAAGACACTTCCAATGCCGGTACCACTGGCGTCGACATGGAGGATGAAAGGCTTCTTGATATCTGGTGAGGCGAGAATGGGATTAGAACAGAGGAGGAATTTGAGTTGTTCGAATGCAACGGTTTGCTCTCTGGTCCAATTATACCGTTGCTTGGGACTGGTTAAGGTGATTAATGGGGTTGCAACAGTGCTAAAATTCTTCACAAACCTACGGTAATAGGAAGCAAGACCAAGGAAGCGCAGGAGCTGCTTCCTGGTAGTAGGCTGTGGATACTGTTGGATTGCTCGAATGTGAATGTTTAACGGAGCCAGGTGCCACTCCCTATAACATGACCCAGGTACCGCACTTTACCTTTCGCGAAGGTGGACTGCCCAAATTGATGGTGAGGCCGGCTTTCAGGAGCTTGTAGAACAATCGTTGTAGCTGGAGCAGGTGTTCGCTCCAGGTGTCGGATGCTATCACAATGTCGTCCAGATAGGCATAGGTGTTTTCCAAGCCCTGGATGACGCGGTTGACAGCTCTCTGAAAGGTGGCTGGGGCATTGCAGAGTCCAAAGGGAAGGCGATGTACCTGTAGAGACCAAAGGGGGTTATAAAGGCGGACAGTACCTTAGCTCGCTCCGTTAAACTCACCTGGTAGTAGCCCTTAGTAGGTCTACCTGAGACAGGTAGCGGGCATTAAATGGCATCCAAAATGTCGTCTACTCTGGGTATTGGGTAGGCGTCCTTCACTGTGACCTGGTTCAACTTCCTATAATCCGTACACAGACGGATTTTGCCGTGAGGTTTGGGTACCAGGATGCATGGTGAGGCCCAGGGGGACTCACAGGGGCTAGCCAGTCCATGGTCCAAGAGATACTGTACCTCAGCCCGCATGACTTCCGTTTTGCTCGGGCTGATTCGGTAGAATGGTTGGCGAATCGGCTGGGTGTCAGGTAGCAGTTGGATGTCGTGCCGAGTCACAGTACACTCTTGGGGGTCATCTCGAACAACTCTTGATATTCTCTGACGAGTTTGATTAGTGGAGCACTATTATCGTCCTGAAAAATGATGGTGA
>WNGS01096660.1:0-5000 GCA_020271785.1 Procambarus virginalis
TCTGCTGAGATAATAAAACCTAGGTCCTGACATGAATCTAATACAGAGTAAAGAGTGTTCTGTGTGTTAGCATAACCAGTGGTGTGTATCATTATCATCAGCATAGCTAATGATTGTGGAACGTTGGGTTTGCTCGGTATGATATTAAATAAGGTAGGACTGAGGACACCACCCTGCGGGGTACCTAGTTCAAAGTCTCTTGTTACACTCCTATGCCCCTGGAAAAATACAGATGACTTCCTGTTGGATAAGTAACCCCTGATCCAACAAAGAAGCCGACCACCAACATTCATTCTTGCAAGCTCACTCAAGATAACATGTCTATTTGCAATATCAAAGGCAGACTTAAGATCTAGGAAGGTGGTATATGACTTTTCAGTGTGCAGGGTAAGAAAGGTGGTGATGCAATGATGCACACTCCTTCCATGCATGAAGCCATATATCTGGGGGGATAGCATGGTTCTTATTCTATGGAGGAGACGGTTTAGGACCATTCTCTCGAATGTTTTGCAAATGCAGCTAGTAAGGGAAATTGGGCGGAAAGCATTCTCTTGATTTGGCTTGGGAATTGGAATGATTATACTGTTGGTCCAAGAGATAGGAAGTTCCCCAGTAACATAGCTCATATTATACAGCTCAAGCAGGGGATTCCCTGGTACTAAAGGGAGCAGACGCAATATGTCATAAGTGATACCATCTTCACCGGGGGATGTGGCTTTGCCTTTGTTTAGGGCCGCGAGTAATTCAAACTCAGTGAATGGCACGTTGCATTCATCTTCCTTGTGGAGCATGAAGTCAACGAGCCTTTCTCGATCTCCGTAACCAGCATTTAATCTGAACTGTATGTCTGGGGGAAGATTATTGAAGCTAGAGGTGGTTGCCCAAGCATCGACTAACTCGTTTGCTCTGTGTAGAGGGTGAGGGTGTGCTACTTGGCCGATCTTATCGCCTTTAATTCTTTTAATATCCTTCCATGCCTGGCTGAGGGGGTGTGAGAGTTGAGACTGTTAACAAAAGTTTCCCAGTTATCTTGCCTGAGCTCTGTCATGCGCTCCCTCGCCTTGGCTAGGGCTTTCTGAAAGAGCTTGAGCATTGCTGGCGTACGTGTTTCCCTATATGCAAGTCCAACTCGTCTGGCAGTGCGTTTCAAAGTACGCAATTTGGGGTCATTGTAATAGGCATGACGTTTATTACCTTTCATGTCGTTCCGACTATTGGATGGTGCAGGGGGCCGACCTAAAGGGTCAGCAAACATCTGAATGCTCTGTACTAGATCGTCGTTAAATGTCTGGACTGTGGAGGGATCATAAGTGCTGTACCACTCTGACACATGAGCAACAAAGTCTTCACGTCGAGCAGGAGGAACACTGAGCCGTTTGCGTTTGAAAGTTCCACCGGGCAGGATGGTATCTCCTATACATAGAGTAGTCAATCTAGGGTGATGATCTGACAACAAATCTGTTACAATAGTTGATGTGCACCAGACGTGAGAGACGTTGAAACCAACACAGAGGTCTAGAATGCCTCCACAAATATGCGTGGGTTCAAGGTCACCCACAATCTGCACATCTTGGTGACTATTTAGTAGCGACAGCAGTTGATTCCCATTACCGTTACTGAAGCGAGAGCCGCCAATGTCCTTGTGTCTAGCATTGTAGTCACCAAGAATGATGGTTGGCTCTGCTTGAGCGCAGGCTGGAAGATCAATATAATTTAACTTTCCTGCTGGAGCATATAGATTAAATACATTGAGGACAGAGTTGCCCACATAGATCCTCACTCCATGATACTGTTGACCGGCAGTTTGTTTTTCTGGCAGAAGTTGATGGGGTAGGGATTGTTTGATGTATAGAATGCAAGAGTTGCTGGATCTGAGGTTGTAAGAAACAAATGAGGGCAATTTCGGGGGTGAGGATCTTGCGGGAACTCTGCACTCCTGGAGACATACAATATCGATGTGTTCAGTTGTTACTTTGTGATGTAAATCTGAGAATCTTTTATTGAGGGATGCAATGTTCCAGCTAAGGATGGATAACTTAGTTAATTGTGCATTTAAAGTCAGCATTATATATTGATATTATTAGTTCACTTAATATATGTTATCTATATACATATTATCTATTGCACTACGGTATAAGTCCAGGAACATTTTTTAGTTTTTTACCAATGTCACACATTTGTATCCAATGGTCTAGTACAATTTGTCGGTCATTTCCAGCTATTGAGTCGTTTTTAACATACTTTAGCACAACGCTGGCAGTTAACCTGCGTGGAAGGGCTCCACTACACAAGGTTTCAAGATCACTAGAAGTTTCCCCTGATGGGCAAGCGAACACATGTTTGGAGGGTTCAGGGGTGGAAGGGGAAGTTTGGCAGTCATTGCTTACAAGTCCCCTCATACACGTGAGCATCGTCGAAATATCGCTGGTGGATTTTTTCTCATGTTGGAGTTGCTCTTGCAGCCGCTCCGTTTGCTGCTGTGACTGCTGCTGGTGTTCCTGCAACCGGTCACGAAGGGCAACCACTGCTTGAACAGTGGAGCAACCCAAGGGCGAGGTGGTAGGGAGGCTGAGGTTGCGATCTGTCTCATTTTGATCCAGTTCCTTATCCCCCACTTCCAGTTGACTGTGGGGTCCAGCTGTGGATGTGGATGGTGGTCTCACAGTAGGTGACATTATCCCAGAACCAGGAAGTGGCCACTCTACATCAGGGGAAGGCCCACAACTGGCAGAAGATGCAGCACCTGGTTCTTGTGGGGGAGCTGGGATGATGGCAGGAGTCTTCGGTCTGGCACCGGTCCCCTTGTGCACTTCATAATTATCAGGTGGTGAGTTTGGCAGCCAGCTGGAGCGAACATCACCTCCAGATGGCTCTGAACAGCGAGTGGGACTGATTGCAGCATTTGGCAACTGCTCTACATGGTGGTTTGAAGGGTATGGCGAGTGTTGTGTCAACACCTCCGGGAAACAGGTTCCTGGCACCTGACGGGCAGGCGCAGGTTGAACAGACACCTGTCGTCTGGCCCCGTGGTGCACTTGGTGCTTGGCAGATGGTGAAGTATTTGGTATCCAGCTGCTACGAACACTACGTCCTGGTGGCTCTGCACAGGAATTAGAGCCGGCAGCTGTACCTGGCAACCGTCCTCCCGGGTGGGCGGGGCCGGGCACCTGGCCGTAAGCAGCTGGTCGCTTGACACAGTCAAGGTGCCAGGCTTGAACACCGCTCCTGTCACAGTTTATGCATTTTTCACTTACTGACTGCAGTTCCTTTATGAGTTTAAAACACATCTCAGATTTATGAGGTTCACCACACACGGCACAAAAAAAGTTTTTGCTTGTGCAGTACCTGGCCACGTGACGTCCCCATCGTTGACACTTATAACACCTACGAGGGGGAGGGTTGTAGAGGGCAATGTTATAGTGCCGACCTAAAGCTGCTCTAGAGTAAATTCTGTCCGGTATAGGCGTGGCACCTTTCCATGTGGCAGCTATGAGGCCATTTCTCAGACGTTTAGAGTTTACAATATTTTCATCACAAAGATATTCAGGCTTAATGAGTTTATTAACATTGAATATGACAATGCTTACTTTTGGACGCCTAGGTGCTGCATTTTTCATTTTAATGCCTGCATACTCTGTGTTTACCAACACATTTACAAAAGTACTGTCGTTTGTAACGAAGACATAGTCACTTTCATCTCTAGGTAACCTAATGACCTTATCATAATGTGCCTCAGAGGCTTCACAAAACCATTGCACTTTTCTCTCTATTGTGGTTCCCAGAGGAAAATCTAGCCGTACATGTCTGGCAGCAGCCGAATTTGGTGGGTTTGATCGTGCCTTTTTGAACTGCTTACGGCGCTGACTTCTACTCATTTGCAACGTGAATCCCCCATCATCTGCACCGCCTTCTGATGTGTCGTGGGTCACCACTGAGGAGGTGGCACCATCTTTAGAAAACAATTGATGAGTGTGCGATGGGTCCACAAAGTCACTATCTGGCAACGGCGATGTGCTGCCTGGCACCTTATCCGGGGCAGTTGCCATGGCGTTAAAGACACAACACCTATATGCAGAGTATTATGGTACACTCGCTCCACAGTGAACCACAAAGCAGCACATCAACAAATGGCCTATTCACAGGGTGGAAGGGGCCGCCAACCATCAAACAAGATCAGCAGAAATAAATCGGCCAGCCTGCATATATGAGGCTCTACTATTTTCAAGGTCACAGCGCACCTTGCAGGTTGGCGCGCAAAGATTTGAAGTTGGTGGCACACATGCATAAGTATCTGCTTAACAGATACTTAACACTCGACAAAAACTTGACATACACAGGCAACAAACCGTAGTACTTGAGAGCTGGCGGAGAGATGTGCAAGAAGCATGTTGATCATGAAGGCGTTCCTGGCATAATATCCTCATTCCCTGGCCGGGCGAGGTGCTAGGCCTAACAGAGCGTGCCACACCAGTGCCCTTACACTTTGTATATTCACACAGTTTTGTAATTAAAGTTTCTAACCACACTCAATCGTCACAGCACTATTTCACATCAACTAATGTAGAATTGGGAGAGTTAAGGCATGACTCAAAGTATCTCCACTGAACTGAGGCTGCATTGTTTCGTGGTCACTAACGTCTTCGATCGAAGAACAAGGCAAACACGGCTCAGCGGTAGTATGACGCAAGAGCTATTGTCGTGTACCTGATACACGTGTGGTTTAGGCCCCACAGGCGAGTGAGGAGGGGACGCTTGAGGCCTGATCAACAGCCTCCCCTCGCTGGTCAACAACACAGCTACAAATGCCACTTGTAATTCACTAGTGCAGGTGATAACCAAGTTTCAGACACACCTGGTGTGTATGTGTGTGTCCCAGATTGGTTATTAGGCTTCGTAACTGTCGGAGGTACAATTACACCCCCGATAACGAGTGCAAACGCAGGGGGAGGACCCTCAGACGTCCGTCCCCTACGCTGCCTATGACACGACTGCAAGAAAGA
>WNGS01096660.1:7500-12561 GCA_020271785.1 Procambarus virginalis
CCGGCGGGGAAGTGGTTCATATAGCTCCGGCTATCACTTCCTTATGTCCGGTCGTGATGGTCAAGCGGATTAAGGCATCCCTGTACATACCAGTTGCGTTGCTCCTGGGAGTATGGGTTCGAGTCACTTCTGGGGTGTGAGTTTTCAGTGATATATATATATATATATATATATATATATATATATATATATATATATATATATATATATATATATATATATATATATACATGTATGTATGAGGGTGTGTACATGTTTATTTTAGTTCATTTATTATGCACCCCATACCCATCTTGTGGGCGGTAGTGGAAAGGGTTACAGAGGCACATAATGGGCTCAGGGACTGAACCCACAATTCATTTAGCTAAGCAAGTTACAATCTTGATGAGCTAGTTACAAAATTCAATATAAGTCGTCACATCAACAATGGGTTCGAGATCGACCTCAAGTACAGGTTCTAAATTAAGCAACTGACATATGTGGAGAGCTAGTGTCAAAATTTATATGTTTGTCCTGCACACCGCCTCCCATCCAGTGGGCAGCGGTGGATAGGTTACAATCACTCAGTTACTACCTACAGTTAGCAAACTGGGGATATTTGGCTAAAATTTCTGGTAGCAGATCATGGGTGCATAATAAAGAAAGAAATAGAAGAAATTCAAATTGCATAATACGGTTATTGACATTCATAATAGTAAGATAAAGCAATGAGGACCAAATGGGAGACCAGTGATCAGATGAATATTACAAACTCAGGGTAGCCTTCTCTTCTTGTATATAATGAAAAAATAAATTCGTTTGTTTAATTCTAATGCTTGTAGGCGAGAACACTTGTGAACGCCAGCTAGCGCACAAGTACATGAGCGCCCAAAATACTTTTACACAAAAGACATGTACAGACAGGCGTGTGGCTTCTGACTTCTTTTATTGATTAATATTAAATATTAGGCGCTTACCTATAATAGTTATCATTTTATATAAGTATAACTATCACATATTAAATATAAAAGGAGTTTATCCAAAAACTGACAGATGTGTTGTGTTTGTGCGTTGTATCGTGTTTGTGGGGCATTCGGGTGTGTTGTGTTTACGCTGGCGGGCGGCGTCCTTACCAACTTCGAATTATGTCTATACATCACTAAACTTCATTTAATAACTATATGCCTGTTAAGTAGATGATTTTAATTGTTAATAGCTTTATATTGTCGTTTTAATATGGAACACGTACACATATGCGAAACGTCGAAAGCTGGTGTCCGAAGTTGTAAAAATATTAGTGTGCGATGTTGTCAATGTACGGAGTGACTTGTATCCTTTATTCCATTCGGCTGACATTCCCACAAGTGTACAGACCCCACAAGTGTAGATGACAAACCTCACGAGTGTCCGAAGTGCGCGAAGAGGTTAGTCTGCTTCGTCATATGGAGACTCACATTTTAGCGCATTCGGTTGACAAACCTCACGAGTGTCCAGAGTGTGGTAAGAGTCTCCGTCGTCTTGGCCATCGGAAGAGACACTTGTTAAGGCATTCAGAGGAACGCCGTTTCGAGTGTGCAGAGTGTGGCTGGAGTTTTAAGAAAGTGAAACTATATCTAACACACATGTTAATTCATTGGCGGTTTGCCCTCATGAGAGTCGAGAATGTGGGAAAAGATTCAGGCGTCTTCGAAGTCTGAAGTCCGTGTGTTACTGCATTGTGTTCCGGAAGGCCACATTACTCAATGCCTTTAACCTATCTGATCAGTATGCCAGTGCAGCATTGATGCAACTAGGGAGAATGTCATGGCACATAGCGAAGGAGCCTAGTGCCAGTTACCCTATGCAATGTTTGGGGTACGCACAAAGAAGGGCTTATTTCTTAAACAGTCATCATGTCTGGCTATGTGTTTCATTTTTCCCGTTTATTTTCCCCTCATTTATTTATCCATGCTGATCATTTATCTATGATATTTGCTCCTCATTTGGCCTGCCCGCCCGCGGGCGGGCCTAGCTGCTGTTTCCGGCTGAAGTAGTCCCTGCCAAAGGTCCAGCAGCTAATGGCCCGGCTGCCTCAGGCCAGGCCCAGCTACTGATGTCTTGGCTGACGTGAATACGCTGCCGATGACCCGGCAGCTGATAGGCCTGCAGACGGTGTGCCGGCTGAACATGCCCTGTTGGCCAAGCCCAGCCGCCGATGTCAGGCTGATGTGGTCCCGGCCGTCGGTCCAGCAGTCGTTGGCCCAGCTGGTGGTGCCAGCCGAGCATGCCCCGGGGGCCAAGCACAGCTGCTGTTGTTCCGGCTGATGCGGTCCCAGCCGATGATCCAGCAGCTGATGGCACAGGTGGGGGTGTTCCAGCTGTGCTCGACCCCGGGGGCCAAGCACAGCTGCTGTTGTTCCGGCTGATGTGGTACCAGCCGATGTCCCAGCAGTTGATGGCACAGCCGGTGGTGTTCCGAGCTGAGCATGCCCCTGGGGGCCAAGCACTCCTGCTGTCCGGCTGAGGTGGTCCCAGCCGAGGTTCCAGCAGCCGACGGCACAGCTGGCGGTGTTCCAGCTGAGCGTGACCCTGGGGGCCAAGCACGGCTGCTGTTGTACCGGTTACTGTGTACCGGCTGTTGTACTGCTNTTTCCGGCTGAAGTAGTCCCTGCAAAAGGTCCAGCAGCTAATGGCCCAGCTGCCTCAGGCCAGGCCCAGCTACTGATGTCTTGGCTGACGTGAATACGCTGCCGATGACCCGGCAGCTGATAGGCCGGCAGACGGTGTGCCGGCTGAACATGCCCCTGTGGGCCAAGCCCAGCCGCCGATGTCAGGCTGATGTGGTCCCGGCCGTCGGACCAGCAGTCGTTGGCCCAGCTGGTGGTGTGCCAGCCGAGCATGCCCCCTGGGGCCAAGCACAGCTGCTGTTGTTCCGGCTGATGCGGTCCCAGCCGATGATCCAGCAGCTGATGACACAGGTGGGGGTGTTCCAGCTGTGCTCGACCCCGGGGGCCAAGCACAGCTGCAGTTGTTCCGGCTGATGTGGTACCAGCCGATGTCCCAGCAGTTGATGGCACAGCCGGTGGGGTTCCGAGCTGAGCATGCCCCTGGGGGCCAAGCACTCCTGCTGTTCCGGCTGAGGTGGTCCCAGCCGAGGTTCCAGCAGCCGACGGCACAGCTGGCGGTGTTCCAGCTGAGCGTGACCCTGGGGGCCAAGCACGGCTGCTGTTGTACCGGCTGTTGTACCGCTGTTGTATATTATTTATTTCTTTTACAAAAATTTTTTAGTATTTTATTGTATTTATTTCCCTTTGTTGGTCTCCGGAGTGGACAGTGTTCACATTACTATTTATATTTGTTATTTCCTATTGCTTACCTTACTTTCCCAACCGACGATCCAGCAGTGGTGGCACAGCCGGAGGCCCAGAGGAAGCCGGAGAGCTTCCTGGCATTAAGTTGGTACTGAATGAATATGTTAGGTTGGGCTGACCTAACCTAAACTACCCTAACCTAACCTAACCTAACTTAACCAAACCTAACTTAACCAAACCAAACTATTTACTTACAGAAATTATTTACTTACAGCTAGTGTACCTGAGAGTACCTGTAAGCTACCTCATTTTTTGTTCATTTTGTTTGTGTGTTGTATAGACTTGTTTTATATATATTTCCCCTTTTATGTCTTAATTCTTTTTTGTAATTTGCCATTCCTGCCTTGTATTCCTGCAACCATCCTTATTATGCAGGCAAGTGTAGACCCTGAACTAAACCTCTTATCCACTATCTATGACAATCATCACTTTAATGATCTGAACTGCAGATATTTTACAGCAAATGATGTAAACAATGTATTATCACATAATCACAATATCTCTGTAATCAACTTAAATGTTAGATCCCTAGGTAAACACTTCGATGATGTTAGTGCCTTAATTGAAACTATTGACAAAAAATTCACTTTTATTGTACTTACTGAAACATGGTTGAAAGAGGATACTACTCAACTCTTTAACATGCCTAACTACTTGGCAATTCACAACTGTCGTCAAACTCAGAGAGGTGGTGGTACTGCTCTTTACTACCATCATGAACTAACATGCTTAAAAGTAATTAGAACTAGAGACTGCTGTGGGGAGTATATCTTCGCCAGTTTCAGAGTAAAGGGTACCGAATCTATCCTGTCTGTGGGAGCAGTCTATAGGATTCCTAACACTGATGTGCCCGAATTCAATTCAAACCTTAGAAATCTAATACTCGATAACAGACTTAACAAAAACCATCTAATTATCGCAGGGGACTTTAATATTGACCTCTGCGAGCCTAGGCACCCTACTACTGTTAGCTTCCTCAACTGTATGAATTCCTGCTTCCTCATACCCTTAATCGCTAGACCTACCAGAATCACTGATAGTACTGCCACGACTCTAGATCACATCTGGACCAACATAACCTCTCCGCTTACTTCAGGTATAATCACCGACAGTACTACAGACCATTACCCCACATTTCTCTTAACTAACATTAACAAACCACCTCTAGAGTCAAGGGAGATAAGTTTTAGGCTGCACAATGAATCTGCTATAGGCAATTTTATAACTGCTGCTGATAATGTCAACTGGGAGTCAGAGTTAGGTAACATAGGGGACATCAACCTAGCAGTACAATCTTTTCTTCAAAAAACTCTAAGCCTTTATAACACCCACTGTCCTATGCTTACAAAACAAGTCACTACCAAAAGGCTTAACAATCCCTGGCTTACAAAGGGAATACTTAAATCCATTAATAAAAAACATGACCTTGAGAAGAAGTATAGGCTAGGAACCGTCTCTAAAGAATTCTCAAAGAATTACTCTTTACTGCTATCTAAGATAATTAGACGAGCCAAAACTAAATACTACGAAGATAAATTTACCCAAATAAAGGGCAACATTAAAAAAACTTGGAGCACAATTTCACAAATCTTGGGATCAAAGAAGATTTTAAACAACAAACCAACACTCCTGTCAAATAACGATGGTCAGCTTTCAGCATCTGATTCTGCTATTGAGTTCAATAGGTTCTTCTCTTCCATTGGGTCATCCCTTGCAAATGATATTCCTTCTG
>WNGS01096662.1:0-15231 GCA_020271785.1 Procambarus virginalis
TCTGACAGTGGATGGGAAGAAGATTGTAATCTTGATACTCTACAATCCCCCACCAAACAGTAGAAGGCCCAGGCAGGAGTACGAGGACAGCAACAAGGCATGTATAGATGAACTGCAGATGGCAGCAACAATAGCGCATAGAATGAAGGCGAAGCTACTGGTCATGGGGGACCTAAACCACGGAGAGATAGATTGGGAAACGAGGAATCCCCATGGCGGGGAGGAGACCTGGGAAGCGAAGCTGGTAGACGTTATTGACAGGAATTTCCTAACACAGCATGTGAAGGAAGATACTAGGGAAAGAGGAGGGGATACGCCCAGCCTATTAGATCTCATCTTCACCCATGATGTAGAAGACATCGAGCAGTTGGGACATGAAATACCACTAGGAGCCAGTGACCATTGTGTCCTAGTCTTTGACTACATGATGGAGCTTAAAATTGTGACCAACGGTCAAGAGGTACGGGGAAGGAGAATTGATTACAGAAAAGGGGACTACAGAAGGATAAGGGACTACCTGGGAGAAGTGCAGTGGGAGGAAGAGCTTATAGGAAAAACAGTGCAAGGTATGATGAACCAAGCCATATTGAAATGCAAAAAGGCTGAAGAGAGATTTATTCCAACAATAAAGGAAAAAAGCAGAAGGGAATATAATAACCCATGGTTTGATAGACAATGTAAGGAAGCAAAGGTGAGAAGCAGGAGGGAGTGGAGGAAGTACAGAAGACAAAGGACAGAGGACAACAGGATTAGATGTAACAGAGCTAGGAATGATTACATTAACATAAGACGAATGTCGGAAAGAAATTATGAGAATGATATTGCAGTCAAAGCGAAAAAGCAACCTAAATTACTACATAGCCATATAAGAAGGAAGATGTCGGTAAATGACCAAGTGACAAGACTGAGGAAAACAGAAGGGGCATATACAGAAAGCGACAAGGAAATCTGCGAGGTACTGAATGCAAATTTCCATGGAGTGTTCACAACCGAGCCTGAGCAGCTCCCATTGTTAGAAGCGATTACCCTAAATGACAGACTATCAGACATAGAGGTGACAGCAGAGGAGGTAATGAAACAGTTGACAACACTGGATGCAAATAAAGCTGTTGGACCAGACAAAGTATCACCGTGGATACTTAAAGAGGCAGCGCAGGCTCTCAGTGTGCCTCTGGCAATGATCTTTAATGAGTCACTTATGTCGGGAGAATTGCCCAGTTGCTGGAAGGAGGCAAATGTCGTACCGATTTTCAAGAAAGGTGACAGGGAGGAGGCACTTAACTACAGACCCGTATCATTGACAAGCATCCCCTGCAAAATACTTGAAAGAATAATTAGGCTAAGACTTGTTGAGCACCTGGAGAGCATTGGGTTTGTAAACAAGCACCAACATGGTTTCTGGACAGGGAAATCATGCCTAACAAACCTTTTAGAATTCTATGATAAAGTAACAAGGATAAGGCAGGACAGAGAAGGCTGGGCAGACTGCATATTTCTTGACTGCCAAAGGCCTTTGATACAGTACCGCACATGAGACTGCTATACAAACTTGAGAGGCAGGCAGGAGTAAGCGGAAAGGCCCTAGAATGGGTGAAGAACTACCTAACAGGAAGGAGCCAGAGGGTAATGGTAAGGGGCGAGAAGTCGGACTGGAGAACAGTAACAAGTGGAGTACCTCAAGGATCGGTGCTGGGACCAATCCTCTTTCTAATTTACGTAAATGACATGTTTACAGGAGTGGAGTCATACATGTCAATGTTTGCGGATGACGCAAAATTAATGAGAAGAGTTGTGACAGACGAGGATTGTAGGATCCTCCAAGAGGACTTAAACAGGTTGCAGAGATGGTCAGGGAAATGGCTACTGGAGTTTAACACCAGTAAATGTAAAGTTATGGAAATGGGATCAGGTGATAGGAGACCAAAGGGACAGTACACAATGAAGGGGAACAGCCTACCTGTAACGATTCGAGAAAGAGATCTGGGAGTGGATGTGACACCTAATCTAACTCCTGAGGCACATATAAATAGGATAACGACAGCAGCGTACTCTACACTGGCGAAAATTAGAACTTCATTCAGAAACCTAAATGAGGAGGCTTTTAGGGCGCTTTACACTGCCTACGTGAGACCCGTCTTAGAGTATGCCGCGCCATCATGGAGCCCCCACCTGAAGAAACACATAAGGAAACTGGAGAAGGTTCAGAGGTTTGCGACGAGGCTTGTCCCAGAGTTACGAGGGAAGGGATATGAAGAGCGACTGAAGGAACTGAACCTTACGACACTAGAGAAAAGAAGGGAGAGAGGAGATATGATAGGGACATATAAAATACTCAGGGGAATTGACAAAGTGGAAATAGATGAAATGTTCACACGTAATAATAACAGAACGAGGGGACATGGGTGGAAACTGGAAACTCAGATGAGTCACAGAGATGTTAGGAAGTTTTCTTTTAGCGTGAGAGTAGTGGAAAAATGGAATGCACTTGGGGAACAGGTTGTGGAAGCAAATACTATTCATACTTTTAAGACTAGGTATGATAGGGAAATGGGACAGGAGTCATTGCTGTAAACAACCGATAGCTGGAAAGGCGGGATCCAAGAGTCAATGCTCGATCCTGCAAAGCACAAATAGGTAAGTACAAATAGGTAAGTACACACACACACACACACGCAGCAGGCAGTAGAGAGAGCAACTTCAGTTGCCTGCAGGGATGGCTCCAGACTCTTAATCATGGGCGATTTCAACCATGGAAAGATAGACTGGGAGAATGGGGACCCACATGGTGGTGCAGATACATGGAGAGCTAAACTCTTGGAAGTGGCAACAAGGAATTTTCTGAGCCAGCATGTCAAGGACCCACAAGAGTGAGAGGCAATGACGAACCAGCTAGACTCGACTTGATATTCACCCTGAATGAGTCAGAAATAAGGGAAGTCAAAGTTGAAGCCCCCATAGGAATGAGTGACCACAGTGTACTGACCTTTGAGTACTTGGTGGAGGTAGGGATAACCTATCCAAGGATGGGAGTGGAGGGAAAAGGACTGAATTACCGAAGAGGAAGATATGACGAGATGAGGAGCTTCCTCAGAGGAATACCATGGGACAACCTGTCCTCTTAAAAAGAACGTCGCATTTGGCCGTTTGCTCGTATGGCCGAATTTGGACGTAATTTGAAAATGAAAAAAATATGAAAAAAAATTGGGATTTTTTTTCAACAACAGTAAGTTAAGGGTCCTCTGATAGGTTAGGTGGGCAGGAAATTCTCTTAAAGTTTCAAAACGTTATGAAAAACGTTAATTTAAAGTGTCCTCTCAGAACTTCTGCGCGTACGCCGGACGACTCAAATAGAAAACGGAACAGAACGTCACTTTTGTGAGTCGATTCATTTCAAATTACGTCGAAATTTGGCCATATCACGCAAACGAGCCAAAAGTGACGTTCTTTTTAAGAGGACGGGTTGCATGGGAAACAGAACTTAGAGACAAGAATGTGCAGGTCATGATGGATTTTGTCACCCAGAAATGCCAGGAAGCTGCAGACAGGTTTATCCCTGTCCAAAAGGAGAAAAACGAAAAACAACAGAAAAACCCATGGTTCAACCAGGAATGCAAGGTAGCGAAGCAACTGAGTAAAAGAACATGGAGAAATTACAAAATAACAGAACACCAGAGAGCAGGGAGAGATACCAGAGGGCCAGAAATGAGTACCTCAGAGTGAGGAGGGAAGCAGAGAGACAGTTTGAAAATGACATCGCGAGTAAAGCCAAGACCCAACCAAAGCTGCTCCACAGCCACATCAGGAGGAAAACAGCAGTGAAAGAACAAGTGATGAAGCTGCGAAAAGCGGAGAACAGATACACAGAGAATGACAAGGAGGTGTGTGAAGAACTCAACAAGAGATTCCAGGAGGTCTTCACAATAGAACAAGGAGAAGCCCCTGCACTAAATGAGGAGGTGGCAAACCAAGCAACCTTGGAGGAATTTGACCTCACCAGTGATGAGGTCAAAAGGTGTCTGCTGGAGCTGGATGTGACAAAGGCTGTTGGGCCTGACAGAATCTCACCATGGATACTAAAGGAAGGTGCAGAAGCACTAAGTGTGCCACTCTCTATGGTGTATAACAGGTCACTGGAAACAGGAGACTTACCAGAAAGTTGGAAGACAGCTAACGTGGTCCCAATATACAAAAAGGGTGACAGGCAAGAGGCACTGAATTACAGGCCAGTTTCCTTAACTTGTATACCATGCAAGGTAATGGAGAAGATCGTGAGGAAAAGGCTCGTAGAGCATCTAGAGGGAAATAACTTTGTAACGCACCACCAACATGGGTTCAGGGATGGTAAATCGTGCCTCACAGGTTTAATAGAATTTTATGACCAAGCAACAAAAATTAGGCAGGAAAGAGAAGGGTGGGCCGACTGCATTTTCCTGGATTGCCAAAAAGCCTTTGACACAGTACCGCACAAAAGGCTGTTAAAAAAGTTGGAGCAACAGGCAGGAGTAAAAGGGAAGGTGCTCCAGTGGATAAGGGAGTACTTAAGCAACAGGAAACAGCGAGTAACGGTGAGGGGGGAGACATCAGAGTGGCGAGATGTCACCAGCGGAGTCCCACAGGGCTCAGTACTTGGACCCATCCTGTTTCTAATATATGTGAACGATCTTCCGGAGGGTATAGACTCATTCCTCTCAATGTTTGCTGATGATGCAAAAATTATGAGAAGAATCAAGACGGATGAAGATAGACAGAGACTACAGGATGACCTGGATAAACTGGAGGAATGGTCTAGAAAATGGCTGCTAAAGTTCAACTCGGGAAAGTGTAAGGTGATGAAATTAGGAGAAGGGAGCAGGAGGCTGAACACAAGGTATCATTTGGGAGGGGAAATCCTGCAAGAGTCAAATAGAGAGAAAGATCTGGGGGTTGATATCACACCGAACCTGTCCCCAGAAGCCCACATCAAAAGAATATCATCAGCGGCATATGCTAGACTGGCCAACATAAGAACTGCCTTTAGAAATTTGTGTAAGGAATCTTTCAGAACCCTGTATACCACTTATGTAAGACCAATCCTGGAGTATGCAGCTCCAGCCTGGAGTCCATACCTAGTTAAACACAAGACAAAGTTAGAGAAGATTCAGCGGTATGCCACCAGGCTCGTCCCGGAACTGAGAGAATTGAGCTACGAGGAAAGGCTAAAGGAGCTGAACCTCACATCCCTGGAAAACAGAAGAGTAAGGGGAGACATGATAACCACCTACAAAATTCTCAGGGGAATTGACAGGGCGGACAAAGACAAACTCTTCACCACGGGTGGGACACGAACAAGGGGACACAGGTGGAAACTTAGTACCCAGATGAGCCACAGAGACGTTAGAAAGAATTTTTTCAGTGTCAGAGTAGTTAATAAATGGAATGCACTAGGTAGTGATGTGGTGGAGGCTGACTCCATACACAGTTTCAAATGTAGATATGATAGAGCCCAGTAGGCTCAGGAATCTGTACACCTGTTGATTGACAGTTGAGAGGCGGGACCAAAGAGCCAAAGCTCAACCCCCGCAAGCACAATTAGGTGAGTACACGCGCCCGCGCGTGTGTGTGTGTGTGTGGAGTGTGGTTGTGTGGAGTCCCGCAGGGGTCAGTCCTTGGACCTATACTGTTTCTGGTATATGTAAATGATCTCCCAGAGAGTATAGATTCGTTCCTCTCAATGTTTGCCGACGATGCAAAAATTATGAGGAGGATTGAAACAGAGGATGATAGTAGGAGGCTACAAGATGACCTAGACAGACTGAGCGAATGGTCCAGCAAATGGCTGTTGAAGTTCAACCCAAGTAAATGCAAAGTAATGAAACTAGGCAGTGGAAACAGGAGGCCAGACACAGGATACAGAATAGGAGATGAAGTACTTAGTGAAACAGACAGAGAGAAGGATCTAGGAGTTGATATCACACCAAACCTGTCTCCTGAAGCCACATAAAGAGAATAACGTCTGCGGCATATGCGAGGATGGCTAACATCAGAACGGCGTTCAGGAACCTGTGTAAGGAATCATTCAGAATCTTGTACACAACATATGTAAGACCAATCCTGGAGTATGCGGCCCCAGCATGGAGCCCGTACCTTGTCAAGCACAAGACGAAGCTGAAAAAAGTACAAAGGTATGCTATTAGACTAGTCCCAGAACTAAGAGGCATGAGTTATGAGGAAAGGCGCGGGAAATGCACCTTACGACACTGGAAGACAGAAGAGTAAGGGGAGACATGATCACAACCTACAAAATCCTCCGGGAATCGACCGGGTAAACAGGATGAACTATTCAACATTGGAGGGACGCGAACAAGGGGACACAGGTGGAAGTTGAGTACCCAAATAAGCACAGAGACATTAGAAAGAACTTTTTCAGTGTCAGAGTAGTTAGTAAATGGAATGCACTAGGAAGTGATATGGTGGTGGCTGACTCCATACACAGTTTCAAATGTAGATATGATAGAGCCCAGTAGGCTCAGGAATCTGTACACCAGTGATTGACGGTTGAGAGGCGGGACCAAAGAGCCAAGCTCAACCCCCGCAAGCACAATTAGGTGAATACACACACACACACACACACAGTGTGCCTCTGGCAATGATCTTTAATGAGTCACTTATGTCGGGAGAATTGCCCAGTTGCTGGAAGGAGGCAAATGTCGTACCGATTTTCAAGAAAGGTGACAGGGAGGAGGCACTTAACTACAGACCCGTATCATTGACAAGCATCCCCTGCAAAATACTTGAAAGAATAATTAGGCTAAGACTGTTGAGCACCTGGAGAGCATTGGGTTTGTAAACAAGCACCAACATGGTTTCTGGACAGGGAAATCATGCCTAACAAACCTTTTAGAATTCTATGATAAAGTAACAGGATAAGGCAGGACAGAGAAGGCTGGGCAGACTGCTATTTCTTGACTGCCAAAAGGCCTTTGATACAGTACCGCACATGAGACTGCTATACAAACTTGAGAGGCAGGCAGAAGTAAGCGGAAAGGCCCTAGAATGGGTGAAGAACTACCTAACAGGAAGGAGCCAGAGGGTAATGGTAGGGGCGAGAAGTCGGACTGGAGAACAGTAACAAGTGGAGTACCTCAAGGATCGGTGCTGGGACCAATCCTCTTTCTAATTTACGTAAATGACATGTTTACAGGAGTGAAGTCATACATGTCAATGTTTGCGGATGACGCAAAATTAATGAGAAGAGTTGTGACAGACGAGGATTGTTCGATCCTCCAAGAGGACTTAACAGGTTGCAGAGATGGTCAGGGAAATGGCTACTGGAGTTTAACACCAGTAAATGTAAAGTTATGGAAATGGGATCAGGTGATAGGAGACCAAAGGACAGTACACAATGAAGGGGAACAGCCTACCTGTAACGATTCGAGAAAGAGATCTGGGAGTGGATGTGACACCTAATCTAACTCCTGAGGCACATATAAATAGGATAACGACAGCAGCGTACTCTACACTGGCGAAAATTAGAACTTCATTCAGAAACCTAAATGAGGAGGCTTTTAGGGCGCTTTACACTGCATACGTGAGACCCGTCTTAGAGTATGCCGCGCCATCATGGAGCCCCCACCTGAAGAAACACATAAGGAAACTGGAGAAGGTTCAGAGGTTTGCGACGAGGCTTGTCCCAGAGTTACGAGGGAAGGGATATGAAGAGCGACTGAAGGAACTGAACCTTACGACACTAGAGAAAAGAAGGGAGAGAGGAGATATGATAGGGACATATAAAATACTCAGGGGAATTGACAAAGTGGAAATAGATGAAATGTTCACACGTAATAATAACAGAACGAGGGGACATGGGTGAAACTGGAAACTCAGATGAGTCACAGAGATGTTAGGAAGTTTTCTTTTAGCGTGAGAGTAGTGGAAAAATGGAATGCACTTGGGGAACAGGTTGTGGAAGCAAATAATATTCATACTTTTAAGACTAGGTATGATAGGGAAATGGGACAGGAGTCATTGCTTGGTCAAGAACTCAGAGCTCAAGAACTTGGAGCATGAAATGCCACTAAGTGCCAGTGATCTTTGTGTTCTTGTATTGACTTCATTATCGAACTTAAACAGTAGCCATAAGGCAAGAGGGATGGAGGTCAGGGAAAGGCGAGTACGCTAGAGAAAAAGGGAATTACGTGAAATTAAGGGAGTATCTGGTAGGTAAAATGAGAAGAAGAACTTTGAGGAAAGATTTAAATGATAGCAAGATGGACCAAGTCAAACCGCGATGCAAGAGGCTGAAGAGGTTTACATTATCAATAAGATGAAAAACAAATAAGGAATATATTAACCATATATATATATAATATATATATGTGGTAAAATAGAGAGTGCTAAGCTGCACAGGTGAGAAGCAGGAAGCAGTGGAGGAAATACAGAGGTCAAAGAACAGAGGAAAACTGGAATAGATGCAACAGCGTTATGAAACGAATACATAAATAAAAAAAAAGAGACATTAAATTAATTCAACATTGAAGTTTTAATAAAATGGGCGAGTGGAACACCGGGATGAACTTTGCGCAAGTTCAGTGTTACAAGGGTATGAAGGGAGATTGAAGAAATTAACTTGACACTAAATAAGAGGAGACAGAGGAGAGACATGATAGAGATATATAAAATACTTATGGGAATTGGCAGAGTAGAAAATGAGGAAATGTTCAAAATGAGTACTAATAGAATAAGAGGGCATTGGTGAGTCAAAGTTGTTAGGAAGTTTTCTTTAAACGTAAATGTTCAAGAGAGAAAGTCCATTCCCTCCAGCGGTCGACCCCAAAGACGCATTCATATATTTTAGCATGCTGTTCATTCAAAACGGGTATTTTCTCAAATATAAATCAACATTAATTCATATTAGCAAACTGTGCATATTTAGACATAGGTTAGGTTAGGTGTTTAGGTTCTGTTGGCGATTATTTGTATTTGTAGTACGTGGGTGAAGCATTTACAGCGGTGTGGTTCGAACAAAAGTTGTCAGTGAAGCACTTGTTCCGGAAGTGTTCGGACGTCATCAGTTGTGAGTCGTGTGTGAACCGTTTTTCATTCATAAACACCTGGGGGTTTGGCGGGAGGATGGAATGGACGTTGAGCCTTTGTTTGGATGGCGGGCTGGCTGAGAAGCATAAATTTCGAGTAAAAACTAAAGTAAGCTTCATATCAATAGTAGCAAGGTGAAAGCGCGAGACATGATCACAACATACAACATTCCCCACATTATGGACAAGGTAAACAAGGGTATTTGATTTAAAATGGAAGGGACACAAACAAGCGGACGAAAATCGAAACTAAGTAGTCAACTGAGGCACAGGATTATTAAAAAAAAACTTGTCTAGTCAATAAAAGAATGAACGAGAGTGTGAAGTGTCGCAGGCAGACTCCATAATCGTATGCAAATATAACACACCTAAAAATAGGTTTCAGTCAATTAAAAGATTAAGAGAATAGATCCAACAATTGAAACTCACAAGCCCAGCAAACACAGTTAGAGGACTGTAGAGCTAAGTGAATACACACAACCTTTGTAGTAGTAGGCATCCATCAGTCTCACACAACCTTACACACACACACATATTAGCAAACTGTGCATATTTAGGCAATTCAAGATTCTCAAGGGAATCGACTGGGTAGATAAAGACAGGCTATTTAACACAAGGATCACACGCACTAGGGGACACAGGTGGAAACTGAGTGCCCAAATGAGCCACAGAGATATTAGAAAGAACTTTTTAGTGTCAGAGTGGTTGACAAATGGAATGCATTAGGAAGTAATGTGGTGGAGGCTGACTCCATACACAGTTTCAAGTGTAGATATGATAGAGCCCAATAGGCTCAGGAATCTGTACACCTGTTGATTGACGGTTGAGAGGCGGGACCAAAGAGCCAGAGCTCAACCCCCGCAAGCACAACTAGGTGAGTACACACACACACACACAACCTTACATGCGCACGTGCGCGCACACACACACAACCTTACACACACACACAACCTTACACACACACACACACACACACACACACACACACACACACACACACAGATCAAGACTAACACAAATAGCGTCAACAATTCACTTCCAGATGTCACCGGTATTATTGACAACTGTACACAGAGAAATCACAATACCGTCATATATCATACGACAAATCCACCGGAGACTTTCTACGACTGTGATCTTCAGGAGAGACACAGGTCGTCAGCATCCGTCTCAAGACCAGGTCAGGAAGGACAACCAAATCCCCAAGATCATTTGCAGAATGAATTTCTGGCGGTGCTAAATATGCCTCAGAGACACCTGGAGAACAATATATATTGCCAGTAGCAACACGGAAGGCGAGGCATGGAGGCAAAGAGGAAAGTAATTGAAGGACAAGTGCGATCCAAGGGAAGATGTGGAAGGAATAGGAGGTTGTGGACTTGCGGAACAGGCAAGACAGGAAGGGTGAAGATAAAGCTTGGGAGTTTGTGGAAGCCAGTAATGGTGAGGAGAAGCAGGAAGCACTCCTGAGTGCTGAGGAGAAGCAGGTAGAAAAGAAATTTGACTGAAGAACAATCACTCGCAGAGCCCAGACAGCCAGACCGCAGGGACGCCGAACATGGATGACAAGGGACCCGCCCGGTGCAGTTGAGCCAGGCGAGAGAGGAGCGGGCCTCGGGCACCAGCCAGCCTCGGGCACCAGCGGGCCTCGGGCACCAGCCGGCCTCGGGCACCAGCCGGCCTCGGGCACCAGCGGACCTCGGGCACCAGCCGGCCTCGGGCACCAGCGGACCTCGGGCACCAGCGGACCTCGGGCACCAGCCGGCCTCGGGCACCAGCGGACCTCGGGCACCAGCCGGCCTCGGGCACCAGCGGACCTCGGGCACCAGCCGGCCTCGGGCACCAGCCGGCCTCGGGCACCAGCCGGCCTCGGGCACCAGCGGACCTCGGGCCGTTGTTGCGTGAATAGCCTGACGTATCTCTGAATTCTGATTGCTTTTTGGGGGGTATCTCACAGGCTCCCCCATTGGTCAACCTCTGCACGCCGTCGGTGGAAACGAAATATGGAACCAAACCTCCGTAGAGTTTATCATTAGTGTAACTTAGTTTTGTAGTCTCACATGGCCCTATGTGCCTATAGGCATCATGTGAGATGGGGGATTGAATTGCATCATGTTGTTAGCTCCCTGGTGATGTCCTCCCCATGACTTCCCTGGTAACTGTTACAAGAGTTCTACTGACTGATCCAGAGTGCATGGGGGGGGGGAGAGATTCTGTGAAAATCCTGGTTGAGCTTCAGTAGAAGCCTCAGGACACCCTCGTGTGTTCAGGAGAACTCCAGGTTACAATCTTTTGACCATGTCGTGGTCTAGTCAGCTAAAGCGTGTGTGCCTGGGAACACAAACTACATAAGTTTGAACCCTCAACACTGCTCCTGTGGATTTTTTCATTGCGCTAGTGTTACTGTGATTACTCTCGGTGTACCAATATATATATTGCATATTACACCAAAACAATTCATAATGTATGATAAAAAAACTAAAACAATTGACAATTGACGGTGTATGATATCTAAACCAATGTATGGTGAATAATAATACACCAAAACACACATTAAGAAGATTTCAGGCTTTTGCCAGGTAACACACCATGAAAATGTTATCAATAATAACAGCATATATATAACATCAGATATAAAAAAAACTGACAGCAAGACAGTCAGTCAACTCCGAGGAAATAAAGTTGTGATCTTAGAAGGCGATACATTACTTGTCGCCGGATGCTGGTGTGAGGGAGATGACTAGGCTGTCACCTGATCTGTCATCTCGTGGCCCAGGTGACGGGACGACCAGACACCGGCAAGGGAGGGGAAAAGGGATGGTTGTGAAGAGGGGAAGAAGAGGGGGAACTAGTGTGAAGAGAACCACGTGAAAGTAATAAAGGAGGAGATGGAGGACGAGGACACATAAGACAGAAGAACTAGGAAAGGAAAGGAGAAAGTTACAGTTCACGGGAAGTAGCCGAGAAGGGATGATAAAGAAGGTGGGAACGAGGGGGGAAAAGAGAGAGAAGATATGAGAGGGTTGTTGTTGTTGTTGTTAAAGATTCGCTACCTGTAACAATTAGTTCCAAGTAGCACGGGCTATGGTGAGCCCGTAGTGGATGAGGTAGAAAGGTAAGGTAATTATAAGGAGATAAGCCTCATTATGGCTATATACCGCGTGAAAGGGACACAAGAACACGCTAACCACCAGGACCTGAGGATAGATTGAACGTCCAACCCCTCGCCCCCATCGTGGGAATCGAACGCCGACCCTGTATGAAGCAAGGTCATCGCCGTACGCAAGTAGAGGGTGCAAAATAAGAACATGGAATTACATGGCGGCAAATACGGCTAATTACCTCTTGGTCCATATCATGGTTCTCTAACAGACAATAAAACAAAAGTCTATCACAGGCCAGACTGAAGAGGATATCATAGTGGAAGGCGCTATCCTCCGCCCTCTGGCTTACACTGCCAGGCAATCAATAAATAAAACTACCGCGATGCCATGCTGAGCTCTGGCGTGGCAACTGGCTTACTGAGTCAGCTCATGTATGCCAACTGATGGGAATATTACGGACACAACTACTTTTGCTACTTCCAGCTGACCCACTACAACAACCACTACAATACACACTACAACACGCAATACATTACCCACTACAACACACACACACTACACTAGACACATAGGGGGCTCGCGGTTGAGTGGACAGTGCTCTGGGGTCGTAGTCCTAAAGGCTCGGGTTCGATCCCAGGCGGAGGCGGAAACAAATGGGCATAGTTTCTTTCACTATTTCTTCTGTTCACTTAGTAGTAAATAGGTACCTCTGAGTTAGACAGCTTCTACGGGCTGCTTCCTGGATGTGTGTGTGTACACTCGCCTAATTATACTCACCTAATTGTGCTTGCGGGGGTTGAGCTCTGGCTCTTTGGTCCCGCCTCTCAACTGTCAATCAACTGGTGTACAGACTCCTGAGCCTATTGGGCTCTATCATATCTACACTTGAAGCTGTGTATGGAGTCAGCCTCCACCACGATGTGGGAAATTTTTACCCACCATATCTAATAATCATCTAAGAAATATATATCTATATCAAATCAATATCATATCAAATCATATCTATATCATATCTATATCAAATCTATATCAAATCTATATCATATCAGAATCATATCAAAATCATATCAGAATCACAATAGATTCATTATATATAGCTTGATCCTAGATGATGCCACTATGATCACGTACGCCATAGGGCCCTATAGATGCCTACGTGACTTTGTGCATGTTCTCTCAAGGATCCAGAAGCTTCTAGAAGGATTTGTTAATTAAAAATTTGTTGGAACACTGACGTAGCATCCGGTAGAGATAAAATCGAATCCTTATTAAGAGTCAGTGGTATTATCCAGTACTACTTATAATCTTTAAATCCTATATCATATTTTATTATAATCACATCTTATCTCAATCATAAGTCTAGACTGTAAAAATAATCAATCAATATTCATTGAAAGCTACCTCTCAGGGAGAGGGAGGGGCATCTTGGGAGCAAGAGCGCCCACCACAGCCCGCGGGCAGAACGCGTATGTTTATCAACTGAGTGTACACGTGACGGTTCCTTAGCGAACATTATTCAGCTCAAGGACACCTTATCTAATATCATTATCACCAGTGAACACTCTCTAGAACTGGGGGAGTACCTGGACAATATATCAACAAGGAAAATCCTAGAACATTTATATCTATAAGTGTAGAGCGGAGCACACAGTGACACTTGTCTCCACCACCTTCATCAACTATCATCCTTCTGCAACGCAGTTAAAATCCCGTAGCGACGCTACTAGATCATACAGCAACGCTGTTTTATAAAATATCGTGCCTAAACTCGCCAAGAGAGTTTATTCAGTCTGGCACACTTGTCAGACAGGCACCCGACTGGCAGAGAAGTATATTGATATGATTAAGATGCAGTTGTCTTTGACACATGATAGATTAAGTACTGTGTTTCTAAACACAGAACAGAATTAAATAATGATATCTGTTACTAGTTAATGGATAGTTGTGGCTTAAGCCACTGCAAACCATTTGTATACTTAGATATATAGCTATGATAAATACTTGGCTGATAGCTAGGTTAGGTTAGAATATGTAAAAATTATTCAAATTAAGTCATGTATTGCTGGATATAAAAATAAAATATTTTATCAAGAACATGAGATTTCCAATGGTCAATAATAGGCTAGTCATACTGCTAAGCCATCGAACGTTCCAAGAACTCGGGCATAATCTAGTTTATAGACTATCTAGGTTCAAAGGACCAATAATTATCTAGTTTCTAGACTATCCGGTTCAAAGGACAAAAATGTGGGGAAAAACTGCTGTGATTGATATAACAGGAGACTACCAGGACTTGTACTGAACTAAATTAAAAAATTACTGTATGCAAATTACATTCACTAAAATCTCTAGCTAGGTTTGTAAATCCTAGCTCCTCTTTTCCTAATGACAGATTATGGGCTGTAGGGGCAGGTGGGGTAGTGAATTAGTTGATAGTTGATTGAGTTCCACATTCACCTGCCAAAGGTAATCTCACTCAGCTTGTATTTTATAAAGGAAAGATTAATAAATTCAGTTATTGACGAACAATGGCTCGTTAAATCTGAGATTTAAATATACACAGTCTAGCCTAGCACCTTTAGCAATTAACAGCCAATACATTTATACTATAACAATACAACACTTAAATTGTAATTGTAAGTATGAAATAAAGACCTAAATATGGTCTGAGTACTGTTACTGAGTACTAAAATTATATTCAATTAAATGTAAATTATATGATTACTTAAAAAATAATAAGCAAGCAATTGTTAACTTAATTATATATTCAAGTATATGCAATGTATAATCAATGTATATGATTAAATACAGTCAGCTTGTTGAATCTCTTCCTACACTCTGGACACTCATGAGTATTGTTTATTTATTGCAACTGAATCTTTTCCTGACACAAATGAACACTCATGAAATCTAGAGCTTGGATAAGACTCTGCTGTACCACAATATAATAAACTTACAAAATAGAGGCGTTGCCCTCGCCTTACCGAAAGACAGATTTATAGAATATTAACGTCACAAGCATACAATTGGCCAATCATTACCAAAATAACATTCAC
>WNGS01096664.1:0-11233 GCA_020271785.1 Procambarus virginalis
TATATATATATATATGTATATATATATATATATATATATATATATATATATATATATATATATATATATTTATACACATATACATATAAATATATATATGATATATGTTGTTGAATATGACCATAAGGTAAGATTAATAATTCTAACACGAATTTTTTCAATAATTCTTATGTTTCTTTTCACTGTTGATGGCAATTGAAAATCAATTCTCCAAAATTCTTTTTTATTTCTAGTCTGACGCCTAAACGCGTTTCATAATAACTTATTACATTTTCAAAGACTTTAGTTTACACACACAACTGTAACCTGTAAATACGCAAATACATCCATACTTATACTCATTTGGTGAGGTGATTGACATTTGCACATGATAGAACACGATCCAATGGGTATAAAAACATTAGAATGGAAGTAAGTGCAGAAGGCCTATTGGCCCATGATGGTTCCTCTTGATGCTTCTATATTGGTTCGGAGTCTTGAATTGGGTAGAATATAGTTGTGCATTAATTGGCTGTTGATTGCTGGTGTTAACTTTTTGATGTGTAGTGCCTCGCAGATGTCGAGCCTCCTGCTATCGCTGTATCTATCGATGATTTCTGTGTTGATTGTTGAGATTTCTTTGGTGATAGTCTGGTTGTGAGAAGAGATTATGTTCCTTGATGGAGCCCTGTTGCTTATGCATTGTTAATCGCCTGGAAAGAGACGTTGTTGTCTTGTCTATATACTGAGTTCTTTGGGGCTTACAGCCCCAAGTGGACATTTGAAGGCATAGACGACGTTGGTCTCCTTTAAAGCGTTCTGCTTTGTGTCTGGAGAGTTTCTCATGAGTAGGTTGGCCGTTTTTTTGGTTTTATAGTAAATCGTCACTTTTATTTTCTGATTTTTGTCTGTAGGGATAACGTTCCTATCAACAATATCTTTCAGGACCCTTTCCTCCGTTTTATGAACCAACGAAAAGAAGTTCCTGTAAAATAGTCTAATGGGGGGGGGGGGTGGTATATGTGTTGCGTTAGTTGACTCTTCGGAGGTTGCATGGCGTTTCACCTTTCTTTTTATGACGTCTTCAACAAAACCGTTAGAGAAGCCATTGTTGACTAGGACCTGCCTTACCCTACAGAGTTCTTCTTCGACTTGCTTCCATCCTGAACTGTGGCTGAGAGCCTGGTCGACGTAAGTGTTGACATCACTCCTCTTGTACCTGTCTGAGCAGTCACTATTGGCACTGAGGCACATTTCTATGTTTGAAACAAACTATGAGAACAAAAATAATTTTGTTCTCTGCCTTATTCCCTCCTTTATGAAGTGGTGCTATCTCTGGTGTTTTAAGTATATCTAGGTTCCGTCTCCAAAGAACGTGAAGGGCCTGCAATAGCTTTTTTTTCACAATTCTTAATGAATATGGATTTCCAAGAATCAGGGTCTGGTGCAGAGTGCATAGGCATATTGTCTATGGCTTCCTCAAAATTCAGTGGGGATAAGGTGACATCTGATACATGATTTGATGTTGGTATCACATTCATGAAGAACTCGATTAGGTTATCAATCTTGAGTGTGTTTAGTGGCTCACTGAAAAAGGAGTCGTACTGTTTCCTCAGCATTTCGCTTATTTCTTGGTTGGCAAGTGTGAATGTTCCATCACAATTGTGCAAGGACTCGATACTAGATGTAGTTCTTGTTGAAGATTTTGAAAAAGATAAAAAGTATTTCGGATTTCTCTATATTTCACTGACGGCCTTTTGCTCTCTTTGCCACACCCGCCACCAGCCACACCTGGCCACACGCACATGCCTATCACCTGGTCTTACCCATGCACTAACTACTAGTAATTAACATGCACACCACTAGTAATTCCTCACCTGTCACATCCACCTCCACCCACTCCTGGCCACACCCACCACACTTAGCTACACCTGCCCCAGGACACACCTGACCCAGACCACACCTGACCACAGAAAATGCACACTTAGCAACACACCAGAGATGACCACAAAACATTAAATACGTTAACCAAGTAAGACAAAAAAAAGAGAGGGTCTGCGGTCTGATCATTTTTGTTATATTTATTCTGAAAAACATAATAATGGGATAAATGATTTGGCATTATGGTTGAGCCAGATTTTATCGGGGGTCGATTAAGCCAGTTTTTTCCTTCTGTACAAGGCACGAAGAAAATGTTTTCTCGGGAAGGCGAGTAGTTAAGATCTAGAATGGGGTGTGATGGGAGGGGGGGGGAGACGGGGTGAGGTGAGGGGGGAGAGAAGGGGTGAGGTGAGTGAGGCGGGAGAAGGGGTGTAAGGGAAGGGGGATTGAAAGGGACACTTATTTTGAACAAAAATGATGGAGGTGAAGTTTTCCTCAGTGCAGGTGAAGGAAAAAGTTTAGAAATGAGAAATATTATTTAATCTCCTTTCAAAGGCAAAAAATTACAGACCGACAGCACTAACATCACACATCATAAAAATCTTTAAAGTGTGGGAAATTTTTACCCACCATATCTAATAATCATCTAAGAAATGTATTATTTCTATATCATATCAATATCATATCAAATCAAATCTATATCATATCTATATCAAATCTATATCATATCAGAATCATATCAGAATCACAATAGATTCACAATATAGCTTGATCCTAGATGATGCCACTATGATCACCTACGCCATAGGGCCCTATAGATGCCTACGCGACTTAGTGCATGTTCTTTCAAGGATCCAGAAGCTTCTAGAAGGATTTGTTAATTAAAAATTTATTGGAACATGACGTAGTATCCGGTAGAGATAAAATCGAATCCTTATTAAGAGTCAGTGGTATTATCAAGTACTACTTATAATCTTTAAATCCTATATCATATTTTATTATAATCACATCTTATCTCAATCATAAGTCTAGACTGTAAAAATAATCAATCGATATTCATTCAAAGCTACCCCCTTTTTCAAGGGGGATGGGGAGGGCATCTCGACAGAGAAGCGCCCACCACAGCCCGGGGGCAGAACGCGTATGTTTACACAACAGTGTACACGTGACGGTCCCTTAGCGAACATTTTCAGCTCAAGGACACCTTATCTAATATCATTATCACCAGTGAACACTCTCTAGAACTGGGGGAGTACCTGGACAATATATCAACAAGGAAAATCCTAGAACATTTATGTAAAATAAGAGTGAAGTGGAGCATTTAGTGACGCGGTCTCCACCTTCATCCCGAATCTCATCCCTAATCTTCATTGTTATCTTCTGCAACGCAGTCCCATATCCGTAGCAACGCTACTCGTACGTCAAAACAGCAACGCTACTCGTACGTCAAAACAGCAACGCTGTAATCTAAAATATCGTGCCTAAACTCGCCAAGAGAGTTCTTCAGTCTGGCACACTTTGTCAGACAGGCACCCGGCTTCAGCTAAGTTTATTGAATGTTATTACTGTAGCGTATTAGTTGGCCAATTAAAGCTAGTATAACATTAATATTCTATAAGACTGATAGTCGGTAAAAAGGCGAGGCAACGCCTCATATTTCTGTGAGTTATTATTAATATTGTGGTACAGCTGTTGAGTCTTATCCAAGCTCTAAACCTCATGAGTGTCCAGTGTGTCAGAAAAGATTGTCGCAGTAAACAACCTCATGAGTGTCCAGAGTGTAGGAAGAGATTCAACAAGCTGACTGTATTGAATCATATACATTGATCATATACATTGCATATACTTGAATATATAAATTAAGTTAACAATTGCTTGCTTAGTTATTTTTTAAGTAATCATATAAGTTCATTTAATTGAATATAATTTAGTACTCAGTAACAGTACTTAGACCATATTTAGGTCATTTATCATACTTTACAATATACAATTTAAAGTGTTGTATTGTTTAAAGTATAAGTGTATAAGGTATAAAGTATAAGGCTGTTAATTGCTAAGGTGCTAGGCTAGACTGTGTATGTTTAAATCTCTGATTTAAACAGAGCCAGTGTTCAGTTATATAACTGAATTTATAAATCTTATCCTTGTATAAAATACAAGCTGATGTGAGATACCTGTTGGCAGGTAGACGTGGAACTGCAATCAACCTATCAACTAATTCACTCACCCCACCTGCCCCTTACAGCCCATTATCTGTCATTAGGAAAAGAGGAGCTAGGATTTACGACCCTAGCTAGAGATTTTAGTTGAATTAATTTACATACAGTAATTTTTTAATTTAGTTCAGTACAAGTCTCTGGTATTCTCCTCTTATATCAATCACAGCAGGTTTTCCCCACAAAGAGTGCTAAGAAAAAAGATCACGAAATAGATGTATCACAGCATCTCCATAACACCGGACACATGGTTTCAGAACAGGCGGCTCTTGTCTCACACAGTTACCTCAGGTGGTCTGACGGCTGAGTGGACATCGCTCCGGATTCGTAGTCCTAAGGTCCCGGCGGAGGCAGAAACAAATGGGTAGAGTTTCTTTCACCCTGATGCTCCTGTTCACCTAGCAGTAAATAGGTAGCTGGGAATTAGACAGCTGCTGCGGGTTGCTTCCTGGGGATGTGTACCAAAAAGAGGCCTGATCGAGGACTGGACTCCTGAGACGCTAAGCCCCGAAATCATCTCAAGATAACCTTAAGATGGTGTTATTGTACACAAAATGCGTTCAAAAGGAATTACCGGAAAAATAGGCAGATGGATCTACAATTTCCTGACTAACAGAACCCAATGTGTAATAGTCAACAAAATAAATCCAGCCCATCAACCGTGAAGAGCTCAGTCCCCCAGGGTACTGTGCTTGCTCCAGTACTTTTTCTCATCCTCATATTGGACATAGACAAGGACACAATCTACAGTACTGTATCATCCTTTGCAGGTGACACTAGGATTTTTATGAGAGTAAACAACACAGCAAACCTCCAATCAGATCTTTCTTTCTATGGGCTACATAAAATAATAAGGTATTTAATGAAGATAAGTTCCAGCTCATGTGCTACGGAAAAAATGAAAATATAAAAGGAGAAACCACATACAAAACGCAGTCAAATCATAACATAGAACGAAAAGGCAATGTAGAGGATTTGGGTGTACTCATGTCGGAAGACCTTACCTTTAAAGAACACAATAAAGTAGCCGTCACAACTGCAAGAAAAATGACAGGTTGGATAACAAGAACCTTTCACACTAGAGATGCTATACCGATGATGATACTTTTCAAGACGCTTGTGCTCTCTAGAGTGGAGTACTGCTGCACAATGACAGCCCCTTTCAAAGCTGGAGAAATTTCTGACCTGGAGAGCGTGCAGAGATCCTTTACTGCTAGAATCCACTCAGTAAAACATCTAAACTATTGGGGACCGACTAAAGAGCCTAAACCTGTACTCCCTTGAGCGCAGGCGGGAGAGATACATAATAATTTACACGTGGAAATAGTAGAGGTGCTGGTCCCAAACCTGCACACAGAAATAACAGTACATGAGACCAGGAGGCATGGCAGGATGTGCAGAATACCCCCGTTGAAGAGCAGACGTGCAACAGGTACTCTGAGAAAGAACTCTATCAACATTAGAGGCCCGAGACTGTTCAACACGCTTCCTTACCTTGAGGCGATTCCGGGGTTCAGCGACCCCCGCGCCCGGTTGTCTACCAGGCCTCCTCGTTGCTGAATTGTCAACCAGGCCTCTCGTTGCTGATTGGTCAACCAGGCTGTTGGACGCGGCTACTCACAGCCTGACATTGATTAGGTATCCTTTGGAGATGTTTGTCAAGTTCTCTCTTGAACACGTGTGATGTGTCGGCCAGTTATGCCCTTTATGTGTAGTGGAAGCGTGTTGAACAGTCTCGGGCCTCTGATGTTGATAGAGTTCTCTCTCAGAGTACCTGTTGCACCTCTGCTCGTCAACTGGGGTATTCTGCAAATGCTGCCATGCCTCCTGGTCTCATGTACTGTTATTTGCAGGTGGTATTTATTAAGCAGGTGGTAAACATTATAGGTGTTCACCTATAACGTTTATCTATATTATTATTACAATCTTCAACCTCCTGCCTATAAATATACGGAACATTGCTGGAGCAGAAACAACAGAGAAGCTTTCAAGATACACCTTATCATGTTTCTGTTGAAGTTATTGGATCAGCGTGACTATGATGGCTGTGTGTCCTTGCAGTTTACAAAAACAGTCTCATAGACTAGGCAATCATCAAGAAAGACAGGTCCCAGACCAGGCCACAATACCTGGAACATACCTGGAGAGGGTTCCGGGAGTTCTTCTACTCCCCGTGTCCGGCCTCGGGGCCAGGATCGACATGTGATGACTTGGTCCAACAGGCTGTTGCTCCAAGCAACAGCCTGTTGGTAAGCAATCGTAATCATCTACAGGTAGCAATTTCTCCCTATAATTACCTTAAACATATAACGAGACGGTGCCCTTTTTAAACTTCATCAGACACCAACACTTTGAACTGTTCAAGTGTCTGGCAGGACAACATACACAAGAACCCCATAACACAAGACAATATCCATATACCATTATGATGAGGCAATTCACCTTCTCCTGCGATATATTACAAGAACCAACTAGTCCAGAACGGCTTGTTCACTCACAGGATGAACAACGCTGCCTATTAACCTCACTCGTTGGTCTAGAAAAAAAGAGAAGATGGTAACCCAAGAGTTGCTTCAACTTGCTTCCCTGACCCTAAGGACCTAAATATATCACCCACTATATTAATCAGTTACTATAAATTACTCGCTTGGCCTTGTAGAACTAAATTGCCCAATCAGTTTTACCGGCCATTTGCTACCACCAAACCCTGCCCCTGGCCCCAGGAACGATAGTTGGCCGTCAATACTGGTATGGGGGACCCCGTGCAACACAATACTGGTATGGGGGGACCCCGTGCAACACAATACTGTGTATGGGGGACCCCGTGCAACACAATACTGGTATGGGGGACCCCGGCAACACAATCTGGTATGGGGGACCCCGTGCAACACAAATCCTGTATGGGGGACCCCGTGCAACACAATACTGGTATGGGGACCCGTGCAACACAATACTGGTATGGGGGACCCCGTGCAACACAATACTGGTATGGGGGGGACCCCGTGCAACACAATACTGGTATGGGGGTGGGTGGACACCGCGTGTCAACACAATACTGGTATTGGGTACCCGCGTGCAACACAATCTGGTATGGGGGGAACGCCGTTGCAACACATACGGTATGGGGACCCCGTTCAACATCAATACTGTATGTGGGACTCCGTGCAAGGCAGCAATACTGGTATGGGGGACTTGCCCGTGGCTAAGTTGGCAACACATACTGGTATGGGGGTACACGTCGCTGGCAACAGCAATACATGGTATGTGAGGACCCCGTGCTAACACCATTGGTCCCCTGTAGCGAGACGTTCCACCAGTGTTTTTATTTTATTTTTAATTTTGCCCAGAGGGGCGGTTTATGGGCGAGCGCCACTCATCCTGTAGTGGAGCCAACAGCCGTAGTGACAGTATTGGGGCAGGTGCTCTAGCCACTCATCCTGTGAGGTGGCGCACCAAAATGACTCGCATAGTGACAGTATTGGCAGCGCAACTCACCTGTAGTGCACATATAATACAAATCCAACATGCGTCGCCATAGTGACAAGTATTAGGCAGCGCCATCATCCTGTGATTGGACACACGTCGCCATAGTGACAGTATTGTGTCATGCGTCACTCATTCCTTAGAGTGGACAGCCTACGCGCCAAAGTGACAGTATTGGGGTCAGCGGCCACTTCATCCTGTGATCGGCAGCGCCGCCATAGTGACAGTATTGGGCGATCGTCACTCATCTCTGTGAGGGAGCCACACCGCCACAGGTACAGTATTGGGCAGCGGCAGCTGTCATTCATTGAGTGTTCACAGACATAGCACTCTCCATAGTGACAGTATTTGGGGAGTGCGCAACTCATCCTGTGAGTGGTCACAACGCCGGCCATTAGTGACAGTATGGGGCAGGCGGCACTCATCCTGTGAGTGGTCAGCGCCACTCATGTACAGTATTTGGCAGCGCCACTCATCCTGTGAGTGGACACACGACCAGAGTGACATATGGACATACCGCCGGATACGCGTATGGACAATACCGTATGGACATACCAGACGAGTGGACATACGCGCATAGTGACCGTATTGGGCAGGGTGGGGCGTATCTCATCCTGTGAGTTGGACATACGCGCGCGCATAAGGGGGGGGGACAGTATTGGGGCAGGTGGCGTCATCTCATCCTGTGAGATGGACATACTCGCCATAGTGAGCAGTATTGGCAGTCGCCACTACATCTGTGAGTGGACACCACCGTCATAGTGACAGTATGGGGCAGGCGCCACTCATCGTGTGAGTGGAGCACAGTGCACCGCCTAGTGACAGTATTGGGCAGCGCCACTCTCCTGTGACTGAGCACACCGCCATAGTCAGCAGTATTGGGCAGTGGGCAGGCGGCTCTACTCTCGCTGTGAGTGGACACACGTCGATAGTGACAGTATTGGGCAGGCAGCGCCACTCATACGCTCTGATTGGACACACCACGCATAGTGACAGTATGTGGCAGGGCCACTCAACGCTGTTAGAGTGGTCAGCAACATAAAGGGTCAGGGCCGTCATAGTTGACATTATTGGGGGCTAGTACGGTCACCACTCTATCCTGTGTAGTGGACACGACACCGTCCATAGTGGGCAGTATTGGGTGCAGCGCCATCTTCAACGTCTGTTAGTGTTACACACGCGCCATATGTTACAGTATGGGCAGTCGTTACTCATCCATTTGAGTGACACAAACCACTCATGATGACAGTATTAGGCAGCGCCACTCATCCTGTGAGTGGAACACATCGCCATAGTGACTAGTATTGGGGTCAGGGACGTTATCTCATCGCCTGTGATTGGACACACACCATATGACAGTAGATAGGCATAGGCGCCACCTCATCCTGTGAAGTGGACAACTAAGTAAGTAATAGGCCCCCGCCATAAGTGACAGTATTGGGCAGCGTCCTCATCCTGTGAGTGAACAATAGGAATAGAAGAAAATAATGAATCGCGCCATAGTGAGCAAGTATTGGGCAGTCGCCACTGCAAACTCTGTGAGGGACACACGCCCTAGTGACAGTATTTTGCAGGGTCAAGGCGCCACTTCTCCCTGTGATAGACACACGATGCAGCTGCATAGTGACGGTATTGGGCAGGGCCGCTCATCCGTGATTGGTAACACCGCCATAGTGACAGTATGGGCAGGCGCCTACTTATCCTGTGAGTGGACACAAATCCGGCGCCATGGTGACAGTATTGGGCATCGCCAATCATCCTGTGACTGAACACATACTAGACCGCCATAGTGACAAGTATTGGGCAGCGTCACTCAACATCTGTGAGTGAAGGCACGACACCGCCATAGTGAGCAGTTAGTGTGACAGGCGCACTTATCCTGTGGTGGACAGTCACCGCCATAGTGCAGTATTGGGGGCAGGGGGCGCACTCATCCTGTGAGTGACACACTCCTATAGTGACAGTATTGGGCAGTCGCACTCATCCTTGTAGTGGACACTAGACGAAGAAATACACGCTGCATATTGCAGTATTGGGTCAGGTGGCGCACTCATGCCAGTGAGTGGACACCACCGCATAGGGGAACAGTATTGGGGCAGCCCCTGCTGCCTGTGAGTGACTACAGGGGCGTGATGCGCCATAGTGACAGTATGGTGCAGCACCACTCATCCTGAGAATGGACGCACACACCACAGCAGCTGGAGAGAGAACTGGGTCAAGGCGGCTAGGTGACAGTACTGGTATGGCAGGGTCGTCCACTCAATGCTTGTGAGTGACACAGCACCATAGTGAAAGTTTTGGGCAGCGCCACTCAATCCTGTGAGTGGACACTACGCGCCTATTAGTGAGGCAGTATTGGGCAGAGTCTCTCTGCCTGTGAATGGAGTACAGACACGCGCTCATATTGAGCAGTTATTGGGGGGCAGCGCCACTTTAACAGTGTCCTGTGATTGGACACACCGCCATAGTACAGTATTGGGGCTAAGAGCGCCACGCATGCTGTGAGTGCACACGCGGCCATAGTGACAGTATTTGGCTAGTCGCAATCATCTTGGAGTGGAGCATCAACGCGCCATAGTGACAGTATTGGGGGTCGCAGGGTCAATCTCATGCCTGTGAGTGGACACAAACATAAGCCGCATAGTGAACTGTATGTGGGCGCAGCGTCACGTCAATCCTTTTATGGACACAAACTCGCCTAGTGACGTAGTCGGCAGGCGTGCACTCAGTCCTTTGAGTGGACACGACCGTCCATAGAGTTACAGTATTGGGTGCAGGCGGCCACATGCAATCCTGTGTGTGTGGACACAACCGCCATATTGGCTAGTATTGGGCAGCGCCACACATTCCTAGTGATTGGATACACCGCCATGAGTGTAGTATTGGGGGGCAGGTCGTCACTCATGCCTGTGATTGAGCACACCGAGCTCATAGTGACAGTATTGGGGTTTGGGCGAGATCGCACTCATACCTGTGATGGACACAGGAACGCGGCATAGCAGCGATGTACAACATTTCCAATTGAAGAAAAAGCGTGCTGGTTGGTTGTTCATCCGGTCACTTGTATTCAGACACAGCTGGGACTTGTCTTAACTGTCTCAAGTGAACAGCTTATCCAACAAGAAGATTAACATCTGCCAACCCTTAAAAGCTTAGCGGTTATGCTTTGCAGGTGCGGGGTGCAAACTGGGGGAATCTTTTAAGAACCATATCAGTATTTGACAAATAGTATTTTCCTAAGTCAAACAAATGTGGAGGTTTATTATTCTATGCACAAACTAATGTCTTTCAGTTGTTCACATTCACGTAGATAGTAGTCAATGCGGTGTCGGGTCGGCGTCACCTGCTCATCATAGATTCGGACAACTCCGCTGCTGCATGTTGTTTCCATTCGAATCTCCATGATATTTGTATCAAGACGGATTCGATCGCTTTTATTGATTCTTTACGCGGAGCCACCTCTACTCGTGCGGCATAATGATTGGGATTGCCAGCTAGAAACATGTTGTAGGGACCATCGTACAGATTCACTGTTTGTGCTTCTATCTTCGCTTGTCGCCTGTCAGTTACCTTATCACGGTGATGGTGCCTGATAATACCTCTAATTTGAAGAAGAGTCTTGGGTATGAAGTATTCAATATGGTCTCACTCATTCAGCAGCCAGCATCATCTGC